>JAJJWW010008812.1:0-36846 GCA_023531295.1 Papaver armeniacum
GTGATACGAAGAGACGAAAGAGATACTGGATAAGATGAAATCAAAGATTAAGAATAAGAGAATTGATAAAGATAATAATCTTAATTGAATAATAATAAGGTATGTTCTCCACAAGAAAGGCTTAACCTTTATATATAGTTCTATAAGAACCGTAAAGCAAGTTAACTAGGAAAGCTAAAAGACTTGTAAAACAAGTAAAATAAATAAAGGAATGAGAACAACTTTTTAGAGTTGCTTCAGTAGAAGGGAACAACTTGGCAGAGTTTCTTTCAAGAAAAGGAATCAACTTGTCATAGTTGATGATGTTCTTGAAACAAAAGATGTACTACATCAGTCCCCCCTTCTTGAAAGAAACTCATCATCGAGTTTGCTGTTAAAAAGAACTTCATTGTCTCCATGAAACGTAAAAATTTCTTGGACATTGAAAATATTAGAGATGTTCCAATCTGTTGGAAGATCAATAACATAAGAATTATCATTAATTTTCTTCAGTATCTTGAATGAACCATATTTCTTCATCTTTGTTTTGTTGTAAGTTCCAAGTAGGGGAAAACGTTTTTCCTTTAGATGAATCATAACGAACTCTCCTTCACAAAAATCTTAAGCCTTCTATATTGATTTGCATCTTCCTTGTACTTGGTGTTGGAATCTGTAAGTTTTGCTTTCACTTCTTTATGGATCCGTGAAGCTTTCTCAAGCATAGTATCAGCTTTTGCATTGGATTGTTGCAGCTTAGGAAGAACTACCAAATCCAAAATATGGTTAGGGACTTTAGAATAAACAATCTAAAAGGGAGTTTTACCTGTAGACCTATTAACTGAAGTGTTAAAAGAAAATTCCATATGAGGAAGGAGAGTATCCCATTGTTTTTCTTTTCCTCAAATAATCTTAGCTTGAATCAGATTGCCCAAATAACGATTGTCTACTTCATTTCGTCCATCAGTTTGGGGATGAAGTTGTACTAAATCAAGTTTAGTTCCCAAACGCATCCATAATGATTTCCGAAATAACACAAAAATTTAGTGTCTCTCGGACGTAATAGTTTTTGGAATCCCATGCAAACGTCTTACTTCCTTGAAAAATAAGTAAGCAATATGTGAAGCATCTAATGTTTTCTTGCAAGCTATGAAATGAGCCATTTTTGAATAACGATCCATCACCACCATAATAGAGTCATTCCCTTTAGAAGTACGTGGTAAACCAAGCACAAAATCCATGCTAATATCTACCCAAGGAGCCTCCTGGAATTGGGAGTGGAGTGTACAAACCTCGTGTTTTGAAAAGTTCCTTTAGATTGTTGAAAACCATGCACTTTTGTACATACCTTTGAACATCTCGTTTCAATGAAGGCCGTAAATAACGTTCTTCAACCAAAGAAATGGTTTTATCACGTCTAAAATGTCCACCAAGACCACTTCCATGTAATTCCATGATTAGATGAAGACGTAAAGAGCATTGTGGAATGCAAAAATGATTTCCCTTAAAAAGAAAACCATCTTGAATGAGGAAATCATCAACACCTCTGGTGGAAGAACTACACTTTTCCCAAAAACTCTGAAAATCTTTGTCTTCACTATAAAGCTCTTTAAGAAAATCAAAAGCCAAACTCTCATGTTTGAGAGTGACAAGAAGATGAGTTCTTCTACTCAAAGCATCAGCTACTTGATTTAGTTTTCCACTCTTATGCCTTATAGAGAATGTATACTGATTGATAGTTGATAACCATCTATCATGCATCCTATTAACTTTAGTCAAGTATTCAAAAATTTAAGAGCTTGATTATCGATTTACGATGAACTCACTATGAATAAGATAAGGATGCCATTGCTTTAAAGCTTGAACAAGAGCTATCAATTCTAGTTCATAAGTAGACCACTTTTTCCTTGTATCGAATTCTTCTCACCGTAATAAGCAACCGGATGATCTTCCCGAGAAAGTACAACTCTTATCCCAACAATGGAAGCATCACAATGTATTTCAAAAGGCTTGTCAAAGTTTGGCATATCAAGTACATGTGAGCGCCGCACAACTTTTCCTTGAGTAAATTGAAGCTCTTATCTCGCTTCTTCACCCACACAAATGTGTCACGTTTCAAACAATCCATAAGACCAAACTAGTAATAGTCAAATAACCGACAAACCTCCTATAAAAAGAGGCTAACCCATGAAAACTTCGCACTTCACGAATAGAAGAAGGAGTAGGACAATCAACAATGGCTTTAACCTTTGAATTACCAACATAAATACCAAGACTTGAAACTACATAACCTAAGAATGTCACCTTATTTGTAAGGAAGTTGCACTTCTTTAAGTTCACATATAACACATTCTCTTGCTATGCAGAAAATACCTGAGATAAATGTTCCAGATGTTCTTCCTCATTGCGGATGTAGATCAAAATATCATCAAAGTATACGATGACAAATTTTCCAAGAAAAGGTTGTAACACTTGGTTCATAAGACGCATAAACGTGCTAGGAGCATTTGACAAACCAACCGACATTACAAGCCATTCATATAATCCTTCACGAGTTTTAAATGCAGTCTTCCATTCATCCCCTATACGAATGCGTATTTGATGATAACCATTTCGTAGATCAAGTTTTGTAAAAACTCTAGCACCGAAAAGCATATCAATCATATCATCTAGTCTAGGTATTGAAATCTGTATGGTATAGTTATTCGTTTCAATGCTCTACAATCTATACACATACGATGACCGCCATCTTTCTTGTCTACTAAAAATGCTAGGCTAGCACAAGGACTTTTGTTTAATGTAATCAACCCTTTTGTAAACGGATCATCAACTTGTCCTTGTAAAATCTCATGTTCTTTAGGACTCAACCTATAGTGAGGTTGATTAGGAAGAGAAGTTCCTGGTATAAAATCTATTTGATGTTGCAAATCCCTTAATGAAGGTAAGGTATTAAGTAATTTATCAAGAAATAAACTACCAAAAGAAGATAATAAATTTTGTACCTTAAAAGGAATCTCCACCATCGGCTTAGTAGACTCATGAGAACTCAAAGTATGAGTTTGTTGCAAAGATCGAGTAATGGAAGCAACTAGGGCCGTTGTCTCTGGTTCAGAGTGTTCTCTTATTAAAGTAGAGGATTGTAAAGGCCTTAACACCTTAGTAAAACCATCATGAATGAAGGTGTACGTATTCTCATAGCAGTTGTGAACAACACAAATATCATATTGCCATGGTCTTCCCAAAAGTATATTTGCAAAGACTCATATTAATCACATCACAAAGAGCATAATCGTCATACCCAGGGAATGAAAACTTAACCAAACACTGGCGAGTTATATTTTGTGTTGAAGAATTGTTTATCCATCCAACAGAGTATGGATGCGGATGAAAAGTTACTGGTAAGCCTAATTTCTCAACCAACTTTGCAGCTACATAATTCTCAGTACTTCCACTGTCAATGATCATACTACAAAGTTTATCTTCTACAATGCATTAAGATCTGAAAATACTATGTCTTTGTGAAAGACACGGTTCTGTGATCAGTATTGGACGTAAAACACCCAAGAAATCTGCTTCATAAGCTTAATGCGCATGCGGATAATTATTTTCCCCATCCTCTAAAATATCTTCTTCCTGAGTTTCTTCTTGAGTCTCATTAATATAAGCATGAAACTTAATGGCCGGTCACTAGAAGTATGTCCAGATTGATTGCACTTATTACACTTTTCTCCCCTAAATTTTGCATAAGGATTAGCAGGCTTTAGGCAAAGGAGGAAATTGTTGTTGATATTTACCTCTAGTATTTGGAGCGGTTTTCTCTTGGTTTGTACTCGAGGTGATTTAGCGGCCCAGGAATATTCATCAATGGAGCATTGTTCGAAGGAAGAGGTGTTTGGTTGAATGAAAAATTTGGAACTGATGGGTGTTGAATGTGTCGATTATAACTTTCGCTCTTGTGGATCAACCTTCGGTTGATCCTTTTTCACTTTGGTTACCATAATAATGTTGGGAATTATATGGTTTTGAGCCTTATAAAAGTGTTGATAATGAGCTTGTCGAGGTGATGCTAACTCCGAAGTATTTAAAACATGCCTTTCAATCTTAATAGCTTGTTGAATAGCCTCAACCATTGTAAAACACAGATTGTCATTCCTTGCTGAATTAAGTTGTTCAAACCATCGATAAAACGTGCAACCAATTGTTCTTCAGTTTCATTCAGCCTGTTGCGAGCAATTAAAGCATAAAACTCGGCTACATACTCCTCTACTAGTCTAGATCCTTGTCGACATTTTTGAAGTTTGAGAAACAATTGTTGTTTAAAATCTTGAGGTAAAAACTTAGCTCTTAATAAGTCGCGCATTCTCTTCCAAGTTCATATAGGAGGTCTATGATACTTACGTCGATCATCACAGAGAGTTTCCCACCAAGCTGCATCTCCACCTTTTAGTTTATATGCTACCAATTTCACTTTAGAAGATTCAGGGACTTCCATAAAAGTGAAAAACGATTCTACCTCATATAACCAATCCATCAGTCTTCAATATGTAAACCACCATGAAAACTAGGAATGTCATCTTTTAACTTGCATTCTGGAAGATTTCCATAAGAATTCATATTAGACTTCAATAGTTTTTCGTCTTTCCATTGTTGTTCTAAGACGTCTTCATGTTTTTCTTCGTCGTCACTGTTGATCGTTACTGTTGTAAATTTTTTATGAATATAACCTTCTAATGGTTCTGTGTGATGAACAACATGTGAAACATGCCCAGGGATAGAGGTATTTTGAACAAAGGAAGGTTTAGTTTTCTTTGTTTCATCATCTTCTTTTTCTCCAAAGTGTCCTTTTTTCACCTTTCATTATCATCGACCAAATCAGGTATGTCTTCTTTTTCTAATCCAATGTGTTTCAATAACTTGTTCACATAATCTCCTTGGAAAATTAACCTCTTTTCCATAGTTTCAAACTTGGTTTCTAAAGAAGTAATGGAAGTTTGAAGTTCGTCAAATTTGGTTCCTAACTTGGTGTCCAACTTGGTGTCAAGGAGTTTTTCAATATCAGCTTAGGTGAATGATTTATCTGCCATTGATTTGTTGTAGGGTTTGAGTTGCGGAAGCGGTTTTAAGGATCGGGTTTTAAGATAAGAATCTAAAACCTATGGCTCTGAAGCCAACTAATGGAGAACCTGTTAAGAAGAAAGCAATACGGAGATTGCAGGTGATACGAAGAGACGAAAGAGATACGAATAGGATGAAATCAAAGATTAAGAATAAGAGAATTGATAGAATTGATAAAGATAATAATCTTGATTGAATAATAATAATAAGGTATGTTCTCCACAAGAAAGGCTTAGCCTTTGTATATAGTTCTATAACTAAACTATATAAGTAAAATAAATAAATAAACAACTTGTCAGAGTTGCGAACAACTTGGTAGAGTTGCTTTCAAGAAAAGGAATCAACTTGTCATAGTTGATGCTGTTCTTGAAACAAAAGATGTACTACATCAGAAACCCCGTAAAGTAAACCTTTCTTGGGTTTGGGAAGCAAATTAAGTTCGCCATGTTGTGCTTACTTCTCTGCATTGTAATCGTGAGTCCGTAGGTAAGCTAAAAAAGTATGTTTTCTGTGATTTCTAGAGGTAATTTCTCCATCGACTTGAATTGAATCTCTTGAAGCAGTTTTTCTTTTTTACTTCTTCTTTATTCTTCTTGCTGCATTAATTCAAGTTTCTGACGATAAATATAGGTTTATTATAACTACCCTAATTACTTTGTTTTAGGGTTGGAGGTGGAGGCCGGTTCTAGGGTGTTATCAAAGTAAATTGAGGCTAGGCCTGCTCAGGGGATGGTCCGGTTCGGTGGGTCTTTCCAGGGGCTGGCTCATACACCACACTTACAAAAGCTGGATACAGTTGGCTTTTAAAGCTGCAGCACTCAAAAAAGCTAAAGTTGCTAGCTGATATCACAAGCCATATGTCAGATTCCAAGCATATTTGGAAGAAGAATGTGCCTCAAAAAGCATATATCTTTGTTTGGCTGGCGGTTTAGAATGCTATTCCTACTATTGACAATCTCTTTTTATTGAACTGCCCATTCTCAGCAGCAGTTTGGGTATACTATACTTCAAGGACGGTTACTAACTGGACTAACAAACCCACAATCAAGGAGCAGTTTGAGTTATGGCAGTATAGTAATGGATCCTCATTCCTTTTGTTAACTAAAGACATTTTCTTTATAATAACATGTCCATGTACTATTTCTATATCATTTCTCCATCAACATGTGAGTAATAATTATGAGCACCGCAGCACAAAAAAAAAAACATTTATATTTTTCAAGAGGGAAAACAGCTAAAAATATTCGTGTATGCTGGTTGGACCAATCTCAGAATAGTCAGGAACATTGTGCTTATCCCAAGGGAAATCATCGAGATTGAAATTCATTACTTGCTCATCCTGCTTGCCTGCTCCTAGGGTATAAATAACTTTTGCCACCTCCCATATAGAATGCCGAGGACGCCTATCCACACTCGAACCCCTCATACCAGCACCACCAGTTGTAAAAGCATCTCCTAGGGTATAAGTAACTTCTGCCACCTGCCATTCAAAAGTGCGCATGCATTTTTCAGTTGCAGATAGCAAAACAGGTATCAAACACAAGACGACCGCAATAGTAGTTGGAAAAAGATAGAGCATATACCGTTTTCTGCATGTCTACAAATTCAGCTAGGACGCTTTCCCCAACGGTCAATAGTTGATTAATCGACATCCTAATTTGATCCAGTTGATTGTTTGGGGCAGTGTCCAACTGTTTAACCTGTAGTACACTCAACCCAGATGAAGGCATGTAAGAAACAATAGGTATAAGTTTATTGATATCATGATTAAGGTATAAACTGGTGAGAAAAGAATGCGTACGTACCCCGAGTTTGACTGTTTCACCGTAGTTTTCACATATACAATCCAACCGAAGATTAATTAGAGATGATTCAAATATAATTCTCCACAAAGCGATACATCCAAGTGGAGAGCCTCCGCCGGTAAGAACAGAACGCCTGACTGAATTTAGTTTCTCTACTGCTTCATTTATCAGCTCTGATGTTTCCTCGGCAGCCTCAGAAAACGAACGCGGTAGGGAAGAACGGCTGTCGCCGTACGGATTTCGTAGATTGTCGGACATATTGACTACATCTACAAAACATCTAAGCAGCGTTTCCGCGACAGATTTTCTTTTAATGTCTTGCTTCTGGAGATTTTTTAAGCACCCTCCAAAAGCATCTAATATCTTATTAGTATCCATAACTAATCGAATCGGGTCAGCAGAACGGTGACAACATTCATCATGAAGATACCGATCCAACAATTCCTAGAAAAGAAACTCAATAGTTTAGAAAAAAAGGAACAAAAAAAAAGGTTACTAATTTATAACATTCAATGGTCTCAATGAGAACAAACAGGAAAAATATGTACAATACCTTTGATTCCTTGAACTTTAGAATATAAACCAAGATGATGTCAAGAATCTTGCTGGACTGGTCGATAGATGAGGGACTAGAAAAAGGGGAATCCTTGAGTTTCTTCAGCAACCAAACCGATTCACATAACATGGTACACAGACTATCGAATACGTGCTGAAATATGAAAACAAGGTTAAGTAATTCGGAATTAGCGAAGACACTTATTGATTCAGCAGGATAAAGACTTACCTTTTGTCGCCAAATATAGTAGTCCGCGGTGTGCTTGGCAAGGAGAAGAGGACACTTGTGCCTATCTCCATCATCATCAATAGCATCGGAAGAAAATGCAACTGCATCAATATTTCTCAATTGTTCCAGATGCACAGAGAAACTAGATGCAACAAACTGCTGCTCCTGCTGTATCTTGATGAGCTGATCGAGGAAAGACTCCAACAACCGAGCCTATAGAGAGGAACATACATGCCACATCGTAAAAAATATGTCAAATTCTATCCTATATACCAAAATAAAGCCAAGATGCCATTTCGAGCAGTAAATAATAATTACCTGCTCTCGCCTGAAATCATCGGCAGATTCTGAACGAATTCTTTTCAGAAGTTTCATCAACCACAAGCTCCCGTCATAGTATTTATCTGCAATAACCACATCATCTGAAGATGCCTCAAGATGCGACCATGTACTCGGCTGGTAACCAATACTGATGTCATTATCCTGTACCCATTAAAAAATATGACAAAATCACGAGACTTGAGATTGAAATATAGGCAGAGATGCAAGGTATAAACAAGAGTTGAACTTAGTTGCATACCTCATAGGAGCCATACGTGTCCAGGCCAGACAGTTGTAACATCCGAAGAAACCTAGAGAATGACCTCCCGTTACCGTACTTTTTGTTGATATCCGTCCAGTCATCGGCATAAACTGCTGCTTGTTGTTGAAACATCTTAAGTGAAACCTCTAAATTTTGTTTCTTGATTTGAGATCTCGAACCTATAAGCGGTTCTCGGGAACGGTGATATGCAACTCTGTGACTTAAATTTGCAAAGTATGCGTCTATCCATTTACCTTTTGATGGTGGCTTGATTTTAGATTTTGGATGTTTTGCAAGTTCTTCATGTTCAAGTCTTTTCTTTTCTATGAGTCTGTCTATCCATGTCATCTCATCCGTCATGGTAGCTCAAAAAATCAGACTTGTTGCCTACTTGTTTGTTTAACCAATAATAATAACCTGACAAACAAAGAAATCTCAAAAATCATGCAAACAATTGGACCTAAACCCATAAAAACCTAAATCCCAACAATAAACATCCTGAAATTTGATTTCGCCAAAAATCAGCATGGTTTCACCTTAAACAATGATGGATGGAACTAAACAAAATCTGACGAACAAACACTTGGATTAAAACAATAACCTAACCAATAAAATTACACATACAGATAGAAACATTCCAGTTTAAACTCACCGTTCTTAACGTCCAATTCCTTCCTTTTTCGTCTGTCGAGAGCAAAGAGAGGTTTGGTGTAGCCGGATCTCTCTCTCTCTCTATATATATATAGAAGATAAGATAATTTCCGCGGAGTAGTTTCGAGGCAAACAACACTTCGAGAAAACCCTAAAAGATAAGGAATCACCTTATTAAGGAAACCATCCCAAAAAAGAATCGCAGTTTCCCAATTGTGTCAGTTTCCAATTGTGTATATGCAAGATGGCAGGTTTCTTTCCTGATATTAAAATATAATCCAGGGGAGAAATATGAAAATCTGTACGTCTTACAGAGGAACTAAAAGTCTACTTAATTGAAGAGAAGAATGCAGAATGAGTGTGCCGCTTTAACAGATGACATACTGTTTGCATTTAACAGAAAAACCCCGAAGCTGTTCTAGAAGCTCAGCATCTCCTTTTAGCTGGATATCAAACAAAGTATCATGCTTTGTTGTTGATAACTAGATTAGAAGATTCCTCTGTGGTAATCATGCTTGTGAGGACCATTGAATCTATTCGAAGTCGAAGCAACAATTGGGGCCACGTTGTTGCCTTGTCTGATGCAGCTATAGGACCTGAGAAGAAGAGAGTCAGCATTCTTCAACATTTGGTTTCAGTGTTGCTTCCCTCCAGCAAGTTAACACAAATAATGAAGAAGTTAGATTAAGAAGTAATTAAGCAGAACAGGAGAGATGCCAATAATATGCAGGAGAACATGAGTAAACTGGAAGCCAGTAACTACCGGTATGTGGAAACACAGAAACACCTCTATGTGGTCCACATACCTCAACCAAATTGGGATTCTCTCTTGGGTCTCTTGGTCGAAACATGAATGCAAATCCTCCCAAACCCGATCGACCACAGGGAGTTTTTCCGCAAAGGCATATACATATGAATGATACGACTTTAAAAAAAAAAAAAAAAAGAAGCACAATTACATAATTTGGTGCTTCGAAAACTTCGAGATGCAGCTGCAGAAAACTTCATCAACAACAATGATGAATCCACAAGTTCTTCATGAATCATCGATGTAAGCTTACATTTAAGTTGGATCGATCTCTCGTAGAAATATTGACACTGATTCATAATCTTGGAAATGTAAATATGGGTTATCTTCATCTAAGGTATTTCGTTCATTCATTTTTCTCTGAATCTAGTATTTTCCAACATTTGGGGGTTTTATAATTTTAAAAATTGGAGGTTAGAAATTAATGATGTTGAATTTTAATGTTGCAGTTTCTGATGGTTTTTATGAACATCTCTATCTTTAAGATCTATATACGATTGTGGTTTATGGTTTTTGTGTTTGAGTGTGATTAAGAAAATCTGTATATGCAATTATGGATGTTGCAGTACATTGTATTCTGTTTTGAGAATATCTTAGTGAAATTTGTATAAGTTTAGCAGATAATTAAATTGAGTTAGACATAGTATTTTACTTGTTTGTATGGTGACACCATTTGTTTGTAGATGGTGAATCAATTGATTGGAGGATAATAGTATCCACCTTGTCCCATTTCGTTGTTGGGTGGTATCCTATATGACATCATACCAGGAGCAGCACCAGGATTCATCCTGGCCAAACTAGCTTGACCTTGCTTCCATTGTTTGCATAATTCTGTCACAATTGTTGTTTTTGTAGTAAAAGGAGTTTGATTTCTACTATATTAGTTTAATATCAGTAGATATATTCCAATATTTTTCTAAGAAATATTTTTTAACAAAAGCAAAGGAAATTTTTTCTAAGAAATATCGTTTTACATTTAGATAATTTGACCGCATTAGCAATACTAATTTCAATGTTAACAATCATACTTACAGCGAACCCAAGCATAATCTAACTGATGTCCTTTTTAGAAGAAGAAAGTTTAATTAATCTTAATGAGGTTCGGGCACAAAGTGGCTTGATAACACAGACTCACTCCATGGAGATTAATTCTTATACTCCTCTACGATGAGTTTATCACCTCTAACCTTTTTTATAGATGATATCTGCCATATGATTACCATCTCTTTTAACATGAGAAACTTTTAAGAATTAACAAAAAAATATCTAGTTTTGACCTCTTGTAAGATCTTATTATTTTTCCACCTGACATTAACACTACCACCGGTGGTTATAGAATTAACTACAACTTCAACATCAGCTATCAAGTGAAAGTTGTCAAACTTCAAGATTTCAATCCATCTTAGAGCTTCTAGTATAGCCACACATTCACTGGCTTCAACATCAATTACTCTAGTTGCATAAGTTTCGCTTCTTTTTCAAGTTGTGGTTTCTTATGTTTTATTGTTTTGTCCTGAATGCAGGTTAATTGCTAAACCATCCAATGCAAATACGGCAACAAGAGCTTGGCGTGGTTGATATTTTTGTCTGTATGTGCAAAATAGAGTGGCAGTCTGGGACTGGATATCATGAATGTTGAATTTTCTGTATTGTTGTTGATGTGTACATAATTGAATTAAAAATAAATAAATTAAAAAGTGAAAATTATATAGTTATATGGATACTCTTTCTGTACATCTCGAAAAAAAAGCTTTCCGAATATATAAAGTTTGTGAATTTTAGACGAGCGGTTTGAAAGATAAATTGTTTTTAATTATTTATATATTATTTTAAAATTATTGCTATCATCATGAGTCATTTTGGACTAAAATGAAAATATTTGGACTAAATTATAAATAGGTTATTAGTGTACTTTTGATATATTTGGACTAATTTGTACCTAGTCTACTCGTGGTGGACTAAAGCATACATTTGAATTGATTTTTGGACTAAACCGTATTTTTCCCAATTCGTATTTCTTTTCAGCAACACCTTAAGTATGGGACTTTGCGGGAAGGTGTGCTAGGCCCGCACGTTTTAGAACTCTGAATAGGAGTTCTCCCACAATGATTTCAGCTGCCATATGTTAAAATGGGATGCTATATTCAACGTATTAAGATTGCATTTACCATTTATCATTATGGATGGTCTATCATGCATACGTACAAGCTCAGTAATTAGGCATTCCAACGAAGAAATAAAATTACAATCAACACTGCTGCACTCAGCGGAGAGAATTTCGAAATACATCGTGAGAACTCTTTTCGAGTAGGTGGCACTAAAATTTAACACAAAAACCATGAAATTACAGACGCCAGTTTTTAGCTTTTAACACTTAGATCCGGTCGATCTTCAATTATTAAACTAAAATTGGCTATGAATACGGATGACAATGTCTCATAGGTTGATAATTTTGCATATGATCATTGTCTCTTTTCATTCTTGACAATCTACCACAACCTTAATGACTAAAATATTGTCCCTCAAATATCCATTGGCAGGGTGATGGAGTTGAGTAAGTTTCATGAACGAAGGCCAGCCCCAGCGTGGCTCAGTACCTGTGAATTGGTGTCTGGAAACTGCACGATCCAGGAGAATAATTAAGGGTAAGAAAATATAATTAAGTAATCACAAAGTTAACGGATCTCCTTTTAACAATAACAAGATTTTTTTTTTTTTTTTTTTTTTTTTTTTTTTGAAATTCAATCCTTGGATCTTTTTAATCTAGTAAAATTTAGCCTTCGGAAAGAGTGAATTATCATGACTAATTAATGAATGTGCTAACTGGTACCTTTCTTATAACTAGAGGTATAAATTGGGCAGTCCTAGCTCATCACATTAACATTTGAGCACAACAAATGTGCCCAACACGTGATTTAGCCCAGCACGATCTAGCACGTTAGTTTCGTGGACTGTGCTGGGCTAGCCTAATCGGCATAATGGCACAACACATCACATATAAGCACGTGGCACGACACAACACAACAAGTCATAGTACGCATAAAACGCTGTAAAATACATCACATTTTTGTGTATATATTTTCACAAGAGAGTCTTTATTCTAGCCAATATTTAACATTAGATATCTCTATATTTTTATAACAACTCGTAAAATACCTAAATATTTGAAAAATATTTAATTTGAAAAACAATAAAAAAAAGGTGCCAACCCAGCACAATACGACACATCGTATTTATTTTTCCGGCACAAACACAACTTAATCGCATTTATTTTTCTAGGCACAACACAAACACAACTTAACACGTAATCTATCACAATCAAAAACCGAGATAAAAACATATGTATATGTATATACCGAAATTCCTTTAAATTATCTATGCAATAAGCACAAGTAAGGAACAACAACACTTCTGGACCCAAATAAATTGGGGGTAGGCTAACATATTTGTCTACGCATAACTAAGATTATCATATTTTTTATATGTATATATATATATTTTTTTCTAGGCTATAGGTCAACAAACTTTGAGGATAAAGTGAAAACCCAACATAGTGCTTCTTTTTTTTACGTTTTTGTTTTTTAATCGACAAAATTACATAATAAAGGATTTTCAATCTTTTTTTTACCTTTTCTTTTTAAGGCCCCTTCTTTTTAATCGATAAAATTACATGATTGAGGATAGCTTACTCAATGAAAGGTAATTAAACAGTTTTAATGACAAGTATGTATATGAAAATGATTTTGAAAATTTTAGTTTCATCTATGAAAAACAGGATTTTAAAAATTTTATTGTTTTCATCTAAAACGTAAAAAGACCAAAATCAAAATTTTTTGAAAAGTATATTAGCAGGTAGAGAGGTCCATTTTCAAATATTTTTTTATTTTTTTTTAAAAAGATTTAGTATTGTTAATTCAGTGATTTGGCCAACCAATTAATACTAATAGCTAAAGAAGACTAGAAAGGATACCTCTTTTCACATTGAATCTGGAATTAGTGTGACTAGTAACGACAAAACTAAACTCAATTATCGGCGCTCTGTTTAGGTCTACACGGACAATGTGCAATGATAATTGATCAAACACACCGGCATCTCCTTTTGGACAAATCCTTAATTTCCTGCAAGTCATGAATTAAAAGAACCGAGATTAATTAATGATCAGAAACTTAGGAGAGGAGAGCTATTAATAATCAAAGAAGAAGAAAATAGTTTTTTAGATGACATACATACCATTCAAAGCTACCCACTCTGAAAACTCCTGATATATATTCTCCAGGACCCAACGTTGTAAAGTTTTTAATCTTCCAAGTGAATCTTTTAGACGAAACCACCTCTGTTATAGTGTCTGACATTTTTTGCTTGTTTGTTTGGGTATAATACAGATGAGAGCAAAAAGAGAAAGAACAAGAAACCAAGCAAAAGATGCAGCGAAGGAAGTAGAATGAGGGTGGTATTTATAGGCAAGCTTTGAGCTACTATTTTCCGTGGTTATGGTGGCCAGATCATATCGCACTCACGTTAATTTTATTCTTAAAGTTGATTTTTAGTATGACTTTGGACGACTTGTTTTTTCTGGGAGATAAAACGGAATCATTTGTCGTGATTTTTTTTTTTTTTTTTTTTTTTTGTTAGAGCAGGAAAAGAGTGGCAGACAAAAAACCGAGTATATGAAGTAGAGCACCAAAAGGCCTGAAGTTCGGAATGGTGTGAAATTGGTTTGATGTATGGCATGCATGAAGTTGATCCTGTTCACAAAGGCATGCAAAGTGAGATATAGGCTCTAAGTATAAAAGTAATACCCAGCGAGAAATACCTAGACAATGGAGACGAACTTCCTTGATGAGTTGGGATCTGCTCACCATGTTGAATGCATTAGAAATTTGTCTGAATGACCTTTCATCTCCAAAAGGCGATTTACAACATGTAAAATACCTTCCCCTCCGACAGGCACACCAACACCGAATTGGTAGTCACCTAAATAAGAGGTCATGTCCTTTCCAACAACAAAAGCAGCCACTTTGGAAACCAATCTATGTCAGACCGTACCAACTGCAATGGGCCCGAGACCACCTCCGGGCTTAAGCAATGGTGTCAAAGGTGCGCTAACAATGTAATCGCCTAATTCCACAGGGAATTTCCAGCTAACCAAAGGTTGACGACCCCAGAAATTGAAGAAAGTAAGTCATCTACCACTGCCGCCGCCGCTCAACTCAAAACATCAACCAAGTGCTGAGCACGTAATCCATCTCGGCTGCACGAAGTTCCTTTGGGGAAGCTTTTGATAGCTCCCAATACTGTCTTAGAACCTACCGTAATAGGGTCAGCTAAAGTATTATCCACAGGAACCTCAGGAGGAGATGCGGGTGAATGTTTATCCAACAGTTTAGAGTAAGTCTTCTCATCACATGGAGCAACACCAGGCGAAGATAATACTCGAATTGCTGCGGCAAAATGTCCAGAATTCATCTTCCTCTGACAGGCGATGATATTGGCAGTACCTTTCTTTTTGTCCTCTGCCTTCTTAGACCTGCCGCGAATCGGCTATTGAAGCATTTTGTTCGCCAACACGAAGCAACCATTGGGTTCCTTCCAAACCGTAAGGGCCTGGATAATTGCAGCAACTTGTAGTCGCTTACGATTCCCCGATTTCGCTTCAGTTGAGTTTCTCGGCTGGTACAGAGACAGAGTGCAAATGGGGAGAAGCATTAGTTGCATCCATCTTGAAAGATTGGATGGTTTCATTAGAACTCTGTCAAGACAAGTCTTTAATGCGAGCCTGCACTTATGAGGTATACAAATGACCGTAGTAAACTGCCTTTGGAACACGACGTTCAGCAACTCAGTAGAAAGAATTCCTAAAGCTTCATCACCATCCGCAGAAACGACATCTTCACTGGAAACCACACATTCAGCTAGTAAGCCATCTGGTTTATCCAAACCGTGAATCAGAAAATCTTCCCCTACACCATTGAAGGGTCCTGCAATGATATCATGTACAGCTTCAACACTACCTTTACAGGGTTTCTTCCACGCGTGTAAATGCATACAGCTGCTGCAAAGCCACATTCGTAAACTACAAAGAACCTTCTCCCAAATAAGAAACACATTCAAATTACTGGCAGTCAAATCCTTGCAGGTGTTTTTGTTGGCTATCGAGAACAGATGCATGTCATGAAGGTGTTTCAGAAAAGACCCCCTGGCCTATCCTCTGTCATGAACTCCATCCTAACAACCATGGATGTTCTTGACAGGACAATGGCAATAGCCATCATCTGAACCAACGTCTTTTGTAAAGGAAGGAGGAGAAGAGTTCGAGGGCTGTATGGAAGTGGTTGCAGGAAGCGACACACGGGAAGAAGCTCTAGAAATCCTAGGCATGGCTATAGCGTGAAAACCCTACTATGAAAAAAAATTTGAACCCTAAAAGAAAACCAAAAGCAGCAAAAAAAAGATCGGAAATCAAAGTAAAAGGGAAAACTCTGTGGGAATGAAAACAAAGGGAAAACAAAATCAGTGGAAAAAATGGTAGAAACCATGTTGATTCCGTGATTGAAATGGATTTTCAATCACCGGAGAACATCGTCGGAGGAAAACCATGATTTTTTTTTTTTTTGATTCCGTTATATCTCATTTTGTTTTTTAAATTGAAAAAAAAAATATATAATTGAAATTATATTTATCTAAGCTTTGATGATGTAAGAATTGTTGTAATAAAATAAATATAACCGTGGTATGATAATGAGACGTACGGTTCATTTTAGTGAGTACACACTAAATATGGGAATAATCACCCATATTTAGGAATATAATCACCCATTACATAAGTATTCAAAACATGCATGCAACACATGGCTTAAAGGAATATAATCACCCATTACATGGTCAGCTACATCTAGCTATGACCAACCTAAGCATGCTAATTAAATGCGTCGTTATTGTTTTTAGGTTGTGTTACCACTTATAAACTTTTATATTCCCACTACATGTAACCTTTTAATTGATTATATTATATATTTCTCCAATATGAATAAATATCATTAGCCGAGAACAATGTCTCCAGTATTAACAAAATGTATCCACCCATTGATTCTACTCAAAGGAACCGTAACATTGAGAGGAAAAACTCATAGTATTCATAGTTATCTCATGACAATTATTTAAAGGAATATTGATAAGATAGTTTACCATTCTTTTTATACCACTTTTAAAAATAAATCTTTGCCCAATTATTAGAATCTCGTTAGAAGTAATATTGGTTCAGTCTAACCAGTGCGGTTACGACACGGATTATTTCTAGTAAAACAACAAAACAAAATAGTCCAAGGTATTTTATTTCCTACTTCGTTTATTAACACTGTGAACTAAATTATTTTTTTTTTTTTGAAAAAGGCAAAGAGAAATAAAAAAGAAAGGGTGCCAAGATAACACCTTCAAAAGATACAAGAAGAGATTAGCAAAGCGCCTAGAGAGCTTACAACAAAACTACTCTCTAAACAAGCTTGCCCAATCAAAAACGAAATCATCAAACTTTACATTTCTAAAAGATTCAACATTAATGGACCAACTAAGAAGCAACACTTTGATGTCTACAATAAAAGAGTTTAAAGGCTTTTTCACTTGTTTCTTAGTGATCAAAATGTCATTCCTTTCCAACCACACAACCCACCAAATAGCAAACGGAAAGCAATATCTTAAGAAAACAAGAGGCTTGATAGATACCTTCAATTTTCACTTCCATAGGAACTCGAGAACGGTCGTTGGATGCGCCCAAGAAAATCCCAACTGCTGTAAAAAATGTTCCTAAATCCGCCAAACGAAAGGACAATGGAGGAAAAGGTGTTCCACTGACTCCTCACTATTCTCGCAAAAAGGACACACATCCACCACTACCATACCTCTTCTCAATAACATAGAAAGAGTTGGAACTGCTCTATTAGTTGCTGCCCAAACTAGGAAACTAATTTTGGGAGGGACTGTTTTGTTCCAAATATAGTCGGAAGGAAATTTTGTTGGCGAAGTACGACCTAAATCATGCATAAGCCAAGAATAACAAGAACTTATCAAAACATACCTCGCGAATCGGGTATCCATACTCGTTTGTCATCTGCCGCAAGCAATCTTTGATTGTCTAAAATTCTAGAGAACTCCATTACCTCTTGAAACTCCTGTTCTTTAAGCCTTCTACAAGGTTCCATATTCCAACACGGCATTTCTACATTTTCATTGTTCAAATCTTCAACTAAAGCTTCTTTCTTTCTACTCACTTTCCATAATTTTGGAAACAACTCTTTAAGAGCTTTTTCATGGCACCAAACATCGTCCCAAAATCTTGTTTTATTACCTCTTCCCACTGATATCTTCGACCCATTTTTGAGGATTGCAGACTGATTTAGAATACCTCGCCAAAACCCACACCCATAAGTTATCTTTGAACCTTTAGGAACCCAAGCTTCTTCCGCACCACCAAATTTCTCACATATTAGTTTCCTCCATAAGCTAGTCTTGTCTTCTCCATATCTCCACAGCCATTTGGTTAACAAAGCATCGTTGGTAATGCTCATTGGTGAACTAAATTTTATTGTCTTTCATATTTATAATTATATGGTTGGCTGTATAATTTTGTGTTAACTATAATGTTAAATAGTTTGATTTAAGTTCTTTATTGAAATGATTGATTATAGTAAAAAAAATAAAAAAATGGCACCAAAAAAAATGGAATACACCAAATTTGTTCTATTTTTTGGCGGATTTTTCCTGGATTTGTTAGCCAACGAATTTACAAGTCCGTCCCCATTAACCACTCGGGCATCGACCCGAAGAATCCATTTTTTTGATATGGGCAGGGGGTCGTACCATTCGTCCAAAAATCAAATTGAATCCATTTTAGACTTATGGATAATTGTCGGAATCGGGTTGTTTTTATATGGCTGAATATTCGTCCTATCAAAACTGATACATGCGTTTAGCAATCGGAAAATGGGTCATTTGTCCAAAAAATTTTAAAACATGGTTCAAATGGACGAGTAAAAATTATTATGGTTGAAATGGACACAAAAAAATAGCAAGGATGAAACTGGAGTCATCCTGGCTTAAACTTAAAAAGTAGCGAGGATGAAACTGGATGCATCCCGATGTAAATTAAAAAAAAAGAAAAAGAATTTGAAAATGGGTAGGATGAAACTGGTTACATCCTGGCTATTTTTATATTTTTGTCCATTTAAACAGTATCAAAATCTAAATATCTTTTTCATCCAGGAATTATTGATTTTGATTTTTTTAACCAATTTTGTGTTTAGCAATCATGATAAGTCGCACTACAGAAGACAAATTCATGTGCGGTTTCATCTAGAATCTGATTGACTATAAATAAGTCGATCAAGTGGCATTTTAATACAAAAAGAACTGGAAATTGCTAGACTTTATATAAACAAATACCGGCACTAGTAATGAGCATTACCAAAAGAAAGTGAAAATGAGATACCCATTACACGTTTCGTGCAATGGCTTTACAGTTAGCATCTACTTTTTACATGCTGGGGATGCCAATCCACTTGGTGTGGTCAAATCGTACCTTATCTCTGACCCATATGCGTATTATGAATATGCCTAAAGACAAATTCAAGGAAATGCAGCTAGGGGAAACGTATTATGTATCTATAAGCATGTGATGACGTCGTTGCCGTGATCATCTTTCTGACGCCAGCTCCTAGTTAGCAATTCGGGGTACGGGCAGTAGTTCGGGACGGCATACGTACGGGAATTTTACGGATTCGGATAGGTCGGATTCGGTCAAAAATCCGGTCAACGGTTCGTTGTTCGGACAGTAGTTCGGAACGGCATACGTACGTGCATATTCGTTTTATAAATGTGAGTTCGGCACTTAAAATTCGGCTTACATATATGATAAATTGATGAGTATTATGACCTTATTACAAGACTAATTTTATTTGTATATGATTATAAGATGGAAAAAAACATTTTAGCGTGATTATTTAACTTGAAGTAAACAATTTAATCGCATAAATGTATTATAAAACGAGTTTATAGACTTTTAAACAAAATTAACACATAAAACACTGGTTAAACAACTACCCATAGAAAATTTTAACTGAATAATTGTATTTAAATATAAAGTATATACAAAATCAAACAAAAACCAATCAACAGAACTCTAGTCAGAGAATTACCTATGGGAGAGCAAGGTTAGCGCAAACTAGGTTCGAAGTTCTAGTTCGGAAGTATCATTCGGATTCGGTTTGTTCGGATACGTTAGCGAATTATTCGTGAGGTCCATATAATCCGGGAACTAAGTTCAGAGTTCAAGTAGTTCGGAAGTATCATTCGGATTCGGTCAGTTCGGATACGTTCGCGAATCATTCGGGAATGATTCGGAGAATTACTAACTAGGCGCCAGCTATCCTTTTTAACCCTTGATGATACGAAAATGAACCCAGGACAAGAATTGTTTACTTCTTCTATGAGGAAAAAATGGCAAAAGGTACCTTATGAATAAACAAAATGGCGTTCATATGAGGAAAAAAAATCCCAACTCCCGCTGTACATATGAATAAACAACAAAAACGGCAACCACTCGAATGACCAGTTACGTACCTACTTCAACTTTTGAAATAAATAAATAAAAGTAAGACTTCCATTAGACTTCTATCTGCATATAGGGAGCAATGTATGGATCCAGATTTGTAAAACCAAAACACTGCAATCAAAACACCCATAAATGTCGAAGAAAGGTTGTCTATGGTGTGGTTTTGGAGTCATAGTCGTTGCAGGTTTACTCTTTCTAATCGCTTGGCTTGTTACCAATCAAATTCGTTCCCCGAAATGTTCTGTAGAGAAATTTTATGTTCCTGCACTCGATAAAACCCTGTCGAGTAATAAAACTGATGCCACCGCCAACAGGACGATATCATTTGATCTCAGATTCAAAAACGAAAATGGGGACGGGAGCGGTGTTTACTATGATGCACTTAACATCAGCGTATATTACTACCAAAACAATAATGCCAGTGGCGATTCAAAGATTTTACCCATCGGAAATGTATCTATTCCAGGGTTTTATCAGGCAAAGGTGGATCACCGTCTTGAGACGGTTCAGACTTTTGGGGTTCCTTGGGAGGAAGCCAGGATGGAAGTTGCCAACGGGAATACCACAGTGTTTCTGTTAAATTTAACTTCAAGTGTCAAGTTAAAAGTCCGGCTTACTGGTACAGTGAAATCAACAGAAAGACGGAAGTTGAATTTGGGTGTAAATGTTAGTGTGAATGGTCAAGGAATGAAAACGGTACCAGGAAGTTTGAGGCTCACTTCGGCATCCCCTCGTATCAAAATATGTAGCATTTTAACTTTTGTTTTATCAGTTTTGTGTTTAAATTGGTGAAATATACGTCTATCTCCCCTCCTTTAAAATGCTAAGTCATATGAGCTCCCACGTCGCACGGTGAGTATGACACCCTCCTCAAATTAAATAAGATAAAAGATTTCACACAGAGCAATTCTAGAGAGGACAAGTGGCGGAACTCTATTGGTTGAGACATTAAAAACTGGATTACACTCTGTTTACACCCTATATTAAACTGACCGTTAATAACGCCGTTAGGGCAAACATAGGTATACAAAACTTATGTGAGTATTTACACCTAATTAATTACTTACACATGGTTTACACCAAAAACTTAACTGTACTATATTAACATCCGTTAAGTGTTGTACACACCCGTAAGAAATCTCTAACAATATCTCCGTTAAAACAACTAAAACTAAAATCTTAAAGATTGTCGCCTTCGATTATCTTCTTCTCTTCTTCTCCTCTTCTTTTTTTTTTCTTCTTCATTCTTCTTTTCTTTTCTCTCTTTCCCCTGTGCTTCTTCTGCGATTGCTTTAAGAATCAAAAACTGAGAGTTTGAAGATTGAATGAATAAGAGTAAGATCTAGGAGGGGTTTCTGGTGGTGAAGATCGTCAGGTAATTTAATTAGGCTCAACTGAAAAGGGGGTTTCAGAGAAATGACTCAATTAGGTTTTCTTGGAAAGTTGATTCAAGTTGATTTAGTGATTTACAAGAAGAATTAAGTAGTGGGTTTAGTCGATTGAGGAACGAGGTGAAGTTAATTAGATCTTGTAGTCAAGCCTGGGAAGAATTGAGTAATTAGGTTCTGTGAATTGAAGATGAACTCGATTTACTTAAATAAGAAGAGATTAAAGTATGGGTTTCAATGAACCCGATGTGAAGTGGAAGGTTATGGGTTTGGTTTCGAAGAAGAGCAGTTATTCGACAGATTGAGGAAATTAGGGTTTTGAAATCAATGGGGAATTTGATTAGGAAAACTGAAGGATGGGTTTACGTTACTCGAAGACATGGATTGAGATTTTGAGCTCGAGTAAGGGAAAGATGATTTATGGACTTATCATAGGGTTTCTGAGAAAAAAGTGATAATATTGAAGAATTATTGAGTCTTCGGTCGAATCGAGTTAGGAGATTATTGGCCGGTCCTATGGTGGATTATGAAATTATGTTAAAGTAAATCAGTTGAGCAAGGCTTATTGAGGTAATTGTTTTTCTTTGTAATCTTAATAAATTTATGAAGGTTCTTTAGTTGAATTTATGAATATTAATGAACTAAGATTTGAGAATGGAAATTGTAGCTGAATTGTCTTGAGTTACGAGAATGGAGATCATACAAGAATTGATCTTTATTTCAAGATGGGGATTTGGTATTGTTGTGGATTAAGGTGAGGAGGAATGAGATGTTAATGTGCGATCTTAAATGGATTAAAGTTATTTTAGATGATTGTTAGGATTTCCATAGATGGTAATTCAAATCTAAGAGTGAAGTCAAGGTGCCAACATTGGGTTGCAAAGATGAGATGAGGAAGTTTGTTATTTGTATACAAATGATGCATATGTTACATTTACCGATTTGTATTCTTACATAGAGGTACCACCTACTCGTGCAAGAAGCCCAGTTCTTCTCAAGGAGTGTGTATCCATGGTTTCGAGGTAAGCACTAAACACGTAGTGTTGTAGTTTTCTTGGTTCATAGCCAACAATTTTTGCATTTCCGATTGCTTGAAAATGGTCTTAACTGATCGTGTAACAAATGTGGAACCAACCCCCAGGTACCCGAAACATGGATTATTAAATAAATAGACGTAGAACTTTGCACGAATTTCGGTAACTCATTTAGTATAACAGAAGCGGCGAATCATGGAAGAGGATTTGGTGTTTATCATCCCCAAATGAGATAGATAGGGAGGTTTTATTTACACATTTTTATACTGGATTTTCCAATGAAGTTTATCTTTCCTTTGGCCTTCTGTTGTATATCCGATTGCTTAGAAGACTTATCCCAAAAATCAAAATGTTCATTTAGAAAGTCCAAGTTCTCCAATTGGGCATTTGGTGCTTATCTTCGTCGAATGTGGCAGTGATAAGAAATCACGTTATTCTCTTATGTTGTTTTGAGTTGTTAATATGGTATTAGTGTTGTAAATGAAAATTCACGAGGAAGTATGCTTCCACGACACATCTTTGGATGAACAAAGAATTATTAATGCGCTTTTAAGATATTTCATACTATTCACATTTTTGTCCAATGGTTACACAAAGGGAGTCATGTTTATCCTTTAAGGTTACTGGTCTTAATTATTTTTTCTAGAGAAAGTTTAGATTAGGAATCCGGTGGAAGCACCGAGATTTGTACATCTTATTGGTGAACAGTAGGAAAACAAAACCTCGGCCTTTAAACAAGAATGTTTAACAAAGATAATGTGTGGTCAACATCAATACTATTCACATTATGTTTATGGTCGTCTTTTGACTCTTTTAGCTATCACACCCTCTTTTTAATGTTCTCTTTGTGATGAGATTGGTGTTGCGGTTGAAACATCAAAGGAGTTGTTTTAGCTTAGATGAAGAGTTTGGTGTTGGCTTAAGGGATTTAAGGTTGTAGATAAATGAATGTGTGAAGGTGAATGTTTAGATGTGTGCTAGGATTGATATGAATGACAGACTCAATCAACCACGGCATGCATCAGTCGGGCGAGGCGGCCTAGCCAAGAATGCATTGGGACAGAACGAGATGAGGCTTTGAGCCACACCAAATCAAAAGCCTAAGCATGCACTCGCCCACCAAATCAAAAATCCTAAACATGCATCGGGACGGGGAGGCGATGGTTTGAGCCCACCCGTTGAGCACACGGGCACAAAATCTAGTAGTATATATGATTTATTGTAAACTAGAAAGTTGGGGAAGGAGACACAAGGTAGAGAGAAGAAGAAGGGAGAAATTCTATTCATTTGTGTGTTTGCAAAGGTTTGGGACTCTATTTGTAGAGTTTACATACTTGGTTCTCAAGTAATGGGGTCCCACTAAAGTGGGCATCTACCAAATAAACTTTCGTTTATAACACCCCCTAGATGACCACTGTATCTAAGCTAATTTCCCCATTAAAACCTTATCAGGAAAATCCGAAGGGACAAAAATTATGAGAAAACTTAGAAGAGAGTTGGACATGCATATGTTGCCTTGTTAAAACTTTGACAAAGAAAACCCAGTGGGACAATACCTTGACGAAGGAAAAAGAGTGATAGTCCAGTAAAATACCTTTTACTATGATGCTCCCCCTGATAAGTACTTCAGTCTTGGCTTGCAAATATTCTAGTGGACACTTCCCAATTTCGATAAACGAATTTCTTAAATGCTGGAGCTTTCGTGAGAAATTTGCCAGTTGATGAAGTGTTCTTTTGTGTTAGTCTTCTAAGGGTAGTGTTCTCGAGTCTTCACGATTCTGTAAACATTGAGGACTTGCTTCTTGGACTGCTTGCTTCTCGAAGATGATTTGCATAAGTAGTTGATGTAAATATGTAGTTACAGTTTCATAGGTGAACAAAAGTTGTGATCATACTTTATATGGATTAGAATAATATCCAAATTCATAGGAGATTGTTATGTTGATGTGGTCTAACAAAATGACCTAGTTAATGGTGTGAATCCATCAAATAACCGAAATTGATACAACCCCCCCCTTGGATGACTACCGTGTTGAATTTAATTGCCTCACTAAAACCTTTCCAATAAAAAACCCAATGGGAAAAAATATATGGACGAAGGAAAAAGAGTACAAATATCAACATTTCGAAAGAAAATTAAACGTCAACAAGATGTTGCCTCGTTAAAACCTAGTCAGGAAAACCACATGGGACAAAACCTGAAACAAAGGAAAAGAGTATAACTTTTGAAGATTTATGGATGCTAACTCAAATATATGAGTATTACGGGGAAAACGAGCATCAATATCATAACCCTACTATATCTCAAAGACGCAGTTTAAGCTAGCATAATTCTAACTCGCATATTTAAGAAAGGAAAAAATAGAATTTGTCTTGCTAAAAACGTGGATTTTTTTGTTTTGAAGGACCCTTCAAGAGACCTATAAAGTTGGGCTTTTGTTAACTTGTATACCCGTTAACTTGGAAATTGGGATTTTTTGTCTTATTCTACTAGAAATTGGTTTTTCTTGCACTAAAAACAACAAATTTTGTTCCCAATGCAAAGAATTGTTA
The DNA here is from genome assembly GCA_023531295.1 of Papaver armeniacum. Classification (NCBI taxonomy): domain Eukaryota; kingdom Viridiplantae; phylum Streptophyta; class Magnoliopsida; order Ranunculales; family Papaveraceae; genus Papaver; species Papaver armeniacum. The sequence continues at coordinate 25,302 of JAJJWW010008812.1, forward strand.
TTTTTTCAATGCAATAAAACAAACAAATCTTGTTTCCAATGCAAGAATTTGTTGTTTTAGTGAACCTTAACATGTATACCGGTATACAAGATAAGAGCACCCATAAAGTTGATATCTTCAACTGATTAATCCGGATTTTTGTTTTGTACCAAATTTCTGAAAACACTTAAAGGATTGTTAAACCTGATATTGAGTCAGGTGGATGCCATACTATAATTTGAATCCTACAAGGATTACAAATATGAATATACTCTCGGGATACATACGAGTCATTCAAAGACTACCACGTCAAATGCATCGTATAAAGAGAACAAATATTAAACCAATACTGGGGTTTGAGAAAAAATAATAAAACCCTCAAATCTTTTTTAAAACGAAGAAATTTCTCGTATAAAGACGCAATATGACTACGCCAACTTGTAATTAATAGGCTTGGCATGTTTAAAGGTGTTAAGTTTGGATCCTAAATTGAATCAATCGAGAAATTAATCCAACCTAATTGGATTGTATGCCAACCAATCACATATGTCGATATTCCTCTGCAGGGGTCTTAACAACCACCGTCTTTATTATTTTAGTAGTTACTGTAAATAATCAACAATCATATTAGCTTATTATGATCCCACATAATTCTCAAATGTATGCATATACTGAAAAATTCAATCAATACTGGTACCAGTGCCCACGGACATTATAATCTCGTATTATTCAAATGAGGAGATATGAATTTTGAGAGTGTGAATCGTATTATGATAGACTATGTTGGAGCTATATCCGTAGCCTATATAAAAATGCTACTTGCTTAGATGTGATTGAATTATCCTCTTCAAGAGGAAAAAGCTTAATAAAAGTAAAATGAAATATTTTCGCCTATTTGAGGTGGAAGCCTTTTTTCAATTATGATAGGAGAGAAATATAACCATTCCCATATGTGAAAAAATTATAATTATCATAAAATTGTGAATATGTGAAAATTATAATTATCATAAAATATGAATGAGAGTGAAATTAAGATATCACCGATCGTGATAAATGCGATTTTCACCAGGATGTGAAAAATAAAAATTTCCATGTAACTTAATCATATGCATATGACAGATTCATTTTTTTTTACAATAATGTGAAAACTAGAATTTTCATTTGCTGGTTCTATGGACAATGATAATTCCAAATTTCACAGCGCATGATAAATGTGATTTTTACGTAAACGTGAAAACTAAAGTTTTCCGCGATAATGATTATCGAAGCACTTAAACTCAGTCATACGGTTAAACCTCAATCATACACAAAGCATCAAAGCAACCACTTCAGCAACATCAATGATGATTTCATGTTTCTATTCATTGATGAACCCAAAGGTAACAAAACAATTGTTCATATGTCGACGGTGAAAACCGTGATAAGTTTCTTTTTAAGAAGAAAAAACAATGATAATTGAAGAGCTCTGTATTTTCTAAGCTCCACGAAAGCAAAAAAAAAAAAAAAAAAAAAAAAAATGAAGAGGAGAAAAAGAAGTATGAGGTGATAAACAAAGACCACGTGACGAAATTTTTCTATATTTATGGTGATTGACTGTTTTTACGGTTAGATAAATATGGGATTTTTTATCTAATAAAAATTTGATATTGGAAATACACTATTTAATTTTAGGTAAGATACAAGGTTAGTTTAATAAAATAATTTTCCTAAAATTAATTTTGGGTTTCACGTATAAAATATCTTAATGGTGCGTTTGTTATACAAAAATAAAACAAAATGGGTCTAGAGATATTTTCCTCCGTTAATCAATTATGACAAAGTTTATCTTAGAAACAAAATGTTTCGGAAGACTCTTTCATTTATCTGACATGGATCACGTGCGGATATAACTCAGCCATTCACACATGAGCCTAACTATTAGGAAATAGGGCTATTCTTAGCCTAGAATTATAGTTATATTTGGAATACCTTGAGACCCAAGTCGGGTCTTTGTATAAATATCTTGAGTTTTAATGAGAATACGAGAGACTTAACCAAAACTTAACATGGCATCACGAGCCTGGTTAAAACCCTAAACCTAAAAATTTTGCTTCAAGTTCTACACGATGGGAGAAGATATAACAGAACCATCGGAACCAAAGGAAAGAATGTAGCATATGATTTGCGGAAGAAGAATGGAGGTGTACCATCTCGGGGATCAAGTGATGGTCCAGTATTATTAGTACTCCAATTGTTTTAAAAGGAACCAATTATGATGAGTGGGCTAGAGCCATTAGAAGATCGTTGATAGCCAAGAGAAAGTTTGGCTTTATTGATGGCACCATTAAAGAACTTCTGCAGATCACGATCAGTTGAAGAATGGATTGCAGTCAATCAATGCTCGTTTCTGGATTAACAAACACACTAGAATCTTCAATCGGATCGACGCTAGGAGATTATGATGATGCAAGTCTTCTCTGGACACACTTAAAGAAAAGATTTTGTGTTGTTAGTGGAACACAATCATCAATCAAAGCTTCTCCGAGTGATTGCAAACAAGGAAAAACTAAGAGTGTAGTCATCTATTATGGGAGATTGAACAAAATATGGGATGAGTGGTGACATACATGAAGATACCACATTGCAAGTGTGGTCTTTGCACACAATATTGAGACTAAAGTGAGTACTTTGCAGAAGAAGATTTTCATTATTATTTTTGATCGGTCCGACACCGTGTACGGTTCAATTACGTGAACGATTGTTGGTAGAGAACCCCTACCATCTATCGATGCAGCATACCAAACTATTGTGAATTCTGAACGACTGCGAACAGGTGATGTAGTATTTTGGAAAGAAGTACAAGACAATGTTATGGCATTTAAAGTTGAACCTGATCAGCGAGCAACCACCAATACATATGATCCCGCCAAGTATTATAAACACTGTAATAAACAAGGACAAAAAAAACAAGGCATTTGAGGGCCTAATTGGATACCCCGAATGGTAGAGGTGGTTCGGTTCCGCATATGGCGATGAGGTGGTAGAGGACATGGAAGCAACAATCCGAGTTCAGTGCACATAACTCGAATATACCAAACTCGGCAATCGAATCAAAGTGTGACATCGCAGATGGAACGGTTTGGTTGGAGTAACAAAATGACACAACTCAAACAAGTTCTTGAGTTTTAAAACTCAAACAAATCAAATTTTCACCTACAAGGTAAGAAAAAATCACGTTTCCTCGGATTGTGGATGGGGGCTACAAATCATGTAACTTGCAATATTGATGACATGATAGAAGTGAAAGGTATTAAGGCATGTTCGCCTGGCACGTAGACGAAAATATGCAAACTCGATAAAATTGAACCGTGATTCTTCCTAGTGGTTTGAGGCTTGATAATGTTCTTTACGTACCACGATAACATGTAACTTAATTTCGGTTACACAAATGATCGATGAGTTAGTATGTATTGTGCAATGCACTAACAGATTTATGTCTTATACAGGACCGGTTGACGAGGAAGGTGATTGGAGTGGGTGAGAGACAAGGTTGACTATATATTTTCCGTGGTGTGCCTCCTGTTAAAGTACTTGCTGTTAGTGAGAACTCATATGAGCTATGGCATCAAAGAATGGGACATCCATCGGAGAAAGTTTTACAAAAGCTACCAGTTGTGAGTAGGTTATTTCGAAAGAATAATGATGCTTGTGATACTTGTCCACGAGCAAAACATCATAGAAGTAGTTTTCTGTTAGTTTAAGTAAAGCCAGTTGTATATTTGAGTTAGTTCATCTCGGATTTATGGGGTCCTTACAAGACACCTTCTTCTTGTGGAGCTCATTATTTTCTCGACAATAGTAGATGATTTTCAAGAGGTGTGTGGATTTATTTGATCAAAAGTAAAACCGAAGTTGAATTGGTATTTCTTAATTTCATTGCTCTTGTGAAACGTCGGTTTGGTAAAGAAATTAAAATTGTTAGAAGTGATAATGGAACAAAATTTAATACATTGCGTGGATATTTTAAGACTACGGGATAGTCTTTGAGACATCATGTGTTGGTACACCCCAACAAAATGGGAGGGTTGAGAGAAAACACCAACATATAATGAATGTGGCAAGAGCCTTGAGATTTCAAGCAAATTTACCAATACGTTTTTGGGGAGAGTGTGCATTAACTGCATCATACTTGATTAATCGGGACACCAACACCTATTCTTAACAACAAAACTCCATATGAAATTATGTTTGGTAAGTTGCCTCCATATGATCATTTGAAAGTGTTTGGGTGTTTGTGTTATGTGCATAATCAAAGTACTAAAGGGGATACGTTTCCAGCCGAGGAAGGAGATGTGTATTTCTTGGTTATCCTTTTGGTAAAAAGGCATGGCAAGTTTATGATTTAGACACAAAACAATTTTTAGTGTCAAGGGATGGAGTTTTATGAACATCAGTTTCCTTATATGACAAGTATTACTAGAAATACCACTGAGATTGTTCCATCAAATAATGATGTTTGTTGGAGTGATGATGAAGATAGAGAAGAAGAACAGTTATCTAGAGGTGTTATGGAAACTCATCACACTTTAGCCGCAATCATTGTTCGAGCACCGATTGTGAAACTCAAGAACTGCAAGGAAAAGATCAAGAACAACCGAGGAGAATGGTGCTAATAAGCGAATGACACAACAACAAGGTGTGGTACATAATAATAGTAGTGAGATGGGTAAAGGAAAACGTCGAAAATTCCTTCTATGAGACTCAAAGGGTTTTGTGACGCACACTTTACGAGAAAAGATCCACCTTCCACTCATCCTACACAATCATCAGCCTCAGTACACCTTTATCCTTTGACATATTATGTTAATTGTGATCGTTTTTCTGCAGTTCATAGAAAATATCTTGCGCCTATCACTCGGAAATGAGCCTAAGAGCTTCAAGGAAGCTATGAAGCATCCGGATGGCAAAAAGCCATGGCGAAGAAATAAGCTCCGGAGGAACAAGGAACATAGGAATTGGAAGAATTACCACCCGGTAAGAAGGCTTTAGGAAGCAAATGGATTTACACAGTAAAAACGTGATGAAAATGGAAATTTGGTACGTCCGAAAGAAAGACTAGTAATATTTGGGAATCATCAAGTTGAAGGATTGGATTACAATGAGACATTTGCACCAAGTGGCAAAAGATGACAACAATTCGTACTTTCTAGGGCTGAAGAATTAAAATTGGGAAGTGCATCGGATGGATGTGCATAATGCCTTTCTTCATGGAGATTTGGAGAAGAAGTATATGAAGATACCACCGGATTGGCCAAGGGAAATCCTAATATGGTGTGTAGAATGAAGAAATCATTATATGGCCTAAAACAGGCTCCTAGGTGTTGGTTTGCAAAATTATCAAAACTTTGACGAATTATGGCTTTAAACGGTCATACTCGAGATTATTCTCTCTTTACCATGACAAAGGGAAAGATGCGGCTTAATGTTTTGGTGTATGTTGATGATTTGATTGTAGCAGGAAATGATCTCGTTGCACTTCATAATTTTAAAACATACTTGGGACAATGCTTCAAGATGAAAGATTTGGGGAAGTTAAAATATTTTCTAGGATTGGAGGTGGCTCGTAGTAAACAAGGTTTCTACATATGTCAGAGAGGAAGTATACATTGATATTATCATGGAAACTGGTTATTGGGAGCCAAAACTGCAGAGTTTCCAATGGAGAAAAATCATCGTCGGCTTTGGCAAAAGGTAAAATACTATTTGATGTGGAAAAATATAGAAGATTGGTTGGTCGTTTGATTTATTTGTCGGTCACTGCACTGATCTTGCTTACTCAAAGTGCATATCTTGTCACAATTTATGCAACAACCAAGAATAGAGCATTGGGAAGCAGCCCTTCGTGTGGTTAAATATTTGAAGAAGAATCTGGACAAGGAATTCGTTGAGCTCGATAGTAGTCTCGCCTTTAAAGGATGGTGTGACTCGGATTGGGCAAGTTGTCCATTAACTAGACGTTCATCGACAGGATGGTTTGTTCTTCTGGGTTTTCACCTCGTGTCTTGAAGACTAAGAAGCAACATACGGTTTCTCGGTCCTCTACCGAGGCGAATCTGATCTATGGCGGCAGTTACATGTGAATTAAAGTGGTTGAAACAATTACTTGGTGATTTAGAGTTCATCATACACATGGGATGAATCTCTTTTGTGATAGTCAATCAAAGATTATATATTGCCTTAATCCAAAAGTATTTCATGAACGAATAAAACATATAGAAGTGGACTCGCCATCTTGTAAGAGATGCTATAATAAGGAAGATTATATCACCCTCTTACACTCCTACTTGATGCAATTGGTAGATATCTTTACAAAATCCTTAGGAAAGCTCATAGTTTAAGTTTCTTTTTTCCAAGATGGGCATTTGTGACCTCCATGCTCCATCTTGAGGGAGGGTATTAGGAAATAGGTCTATTCTTAGCCTAGAATTATAGTTATATTTGGAATACCTTGAGACCCAAGTCGGGTCTTTGTATAAATATCTTGAGTTTTAATGAGAATATGAGAGACTTAACTTAAAACTTAACACTAACTCTGTTACCATATAAGATTTTTGGGCATTTAACTCGAAACAAATTAACAAATAAGTGGAGTGGCCAATTCATGTTTCTTGTGTATAGAGGTTGGAGGTTATGGGCAGCATGAGGCTATTTATCCCAATCATGCATTACAATAGAGAACAAAATTACAATCAACGCTGATACTCATACAGTGATTAACCCATGAATTCATTTTTGTGCTAGTAGCATTAATCTCCATGGAATTGTGACCCTAGTGTTTAGCTTTCAATCCTTAAATCTGGCCATGGATGTCCACGGTAAATCTGGAATTATTAAATATTACAACTAGGTAAGATAAATACTATGTGACGCTGGTAGGTAGTAGAGACCATTGTTTGAGTTCTGTATATCAGACTCCCTCTTTAGTCTCTACAAGAAAGCTCAACCTGAACGACTAAAGTATCGTTCCGTAGATATCCATTGGCAGGGTGATGAAGTTGAGTAAGTTTCATGAACGTATGCCAACCCAAACTTGGCAAATCATTATTCCCTGAATTGGTACGTGCCAGCTGCAGAATCCAAGAGAATAGTTAAGTTACCATTTCGTGTTCCCCTCTTAGCGAAAACAACAATAAAAATCAAAGCAATAACCAATCTCTAATTAAAATATGAAGAAACTATTTTTATTAAAAGGAGAACATAATGGATCAAAAAGAGCGAAAATCGTATTTGACTGCGCTAACTAAGACCATGGCGATGTATTTTTGTAGCTCGAAAAAAAATTTATCCTTACTAAATTAATGAACCGGGAAACCGAAAATCATAATTAACTCGCTAACTAACTAGGACCTTGGGATGTAATTTTCTAACAAGGAAAAAAATTATCCTCACTAAACCTTGGGGATGTATATTTATAAAAAAAATAGGTTTCACGTTTCCACCATCAATTGATAGTATGTAAATATTTATAGGTTTTCTAATCAAAATATATTTTTGAGTTGGACCGATGGATATCAAAGTTTCTAAGATTTAATAAATTTATTTAAGAGTTTCTAAGATTCAATTTATTTATCCGTGTTATGTTTGCTTTGATGATGATATATGTGAAGAAACATAACCATTCTCTACTAAAGATTCTTCGTTTTGGTGTCCACTTCAATCTATCCTTATAAATGTTTGAATTCTGAAACATCCATTCCTTCAATATATATATATATATATATATGTCTTACATAGGTTGTTAAGTTAATTAATTACCCATTGATCTTGATGCATCATGTTCTGTTGTGCTTGAATGTAACGCTGTTCTTTAATATCGTTCCATCGAAAGTAGGTGTTTTAAGTATCTATTTTTCCTAATAAATAATTTTTCCTCATCGGTGTTGACGGTGGAGTAAATAGCCGGCGGTGGTGGAGTTGCCTGGACTTTAAAAGATTCGATGCGACCGTGTGATCAATGGGGACCTCAAGGATAGTTTTGTGAGTTAGAAAAATATATGACCTGCAGTCCTAGTTAGCGAAGTTAAATACGATTTTGCTCTCCCGGATCTATTTTAGATCTCCTCTTATAAAAATCTAACCCCTATACCTCGAGTTTTAACTTCTTCCGTCCAAACACAGGTATATATATAGTAAAAAAAAGATATACACGTTTTACTGGAAGCTAAAGTAATAAAAATATACAACTTCACTTGTTACCGAAGATGGGAGATTTTTCTTTACCTCTTTTACATTCAATCTGGGATTAGTCTGGCTAGCAACGACAAACTGACCTCGATATAGGGCGTTGTATTTCGTGCGTTCACGGCGAACGTACAACGATAATTGATCAAACACATTGACTTCCCCTTTTGGACAAATCTTCAACCTCCTGTGTGACATGAATTAAAACCACCTAAATTAATCAAAACGTAGATGAAGAGAATTACTCCTTTTAATCAAAGAAGAAGAATATATACATACCATTCTTGGTTACCCACCAAGAAAACTGATGACAAATGTTGTTGAACATTCAACTTTGAAAACCCACGAATCGTCCAAGTGAGTTTAACAGACGGAATAATATTAGTTAAACTGTCTGCTGCCATTTTTGTTGTTGGTGGTATTAGAATAGAGATTGATGGAGCTAGCGAGCACAAAAAAAAAAAAAAAAAAAAAAACACAGATGCAACAAAGTAGAAAGAGGGTGGTATTTATAGGCAAGCTTTTTCAACTATTTCCCGTGGTTATGATGGCTAGCTCATATCGCACTCCTCTGCTATGACTTTGGACGACTTCTTTTGAGACCAATGAACAATTAAGAAGGAGTGGCAGACAAAAACCCAGTATCTGTCTTTAATTAATTTAAGTGGGTTAAACTCTGAAAGGCCTTGAAGTTCGAAATGGTGTGAAATTGGATGGTATGAACATGCTGGATGATCAATATGAACGTAAAAAGAAACCAGATATAGTGTGTATAAAAGCAGGATGTGGTTCGTGTCAGGTAAAGACACATTCATGGTGATAATAAGATCTTATCGACTACAATAAAAGTGACCTCATACGAATATATAACATCGATTAAGTGGGCGTACAATATAAAAAGAATTGCAATTTGCTAAACTTTAAATAAACAAATACGGGCACTACTAAAAGAAAGTTAAAATGAGATACCCATTACACGTTTGGAGCAATGGCTGCCAGTTCGCATCTACTTTTCACATGCTGGGGATGGCAATCAGCCCTTTATTCTACGATTTGGCCTACATGCCTAAAGGCAAAACAGCCAGGAAATGTATTACGTACTGTATATAAGCATACGATGACGTCGTTACCGTGATTATCTTGCTGCCGTCATCAATCCTCTTTCGACCCTATTCCCCCGAAGAACAAAATTGCACCCTGGACAAGAATAATTTACTTGTTTATGAAAAATGAGATGGTTTCCACTTGCATTGGAGAAAACAGAATTAACATAAATCTACCAAACATGATTTATTGAGAATAAAGTTTTACACTCTCAGTGCAAGTGCTGGAAACCATCTCTCCTATTTTAATTGTTTTTTTTGCACTTTCCCGATGCGATATGATAACAAACCCAATGTATTCTTTCTCTGGGTACCGGTATATATGCGCCGAAGGCCGACCAGATTCTCAGCATATTAGAAACTTTTTATTGATTTTATACATTTATATATTTATATATTTTCTTCAATTTTACCCTTAATTATATTCCCAATGTTAGAGACATACTCTCAAGCAAATAAATTGAGGTAATATATGTAAAAAATAGTTTGAAATTTGGACTCGCCCCTATATAGTGGCAATTTCAAGAAAATGGAAATTCGCCTATATAATGTTGGGTGCAATAATCAAAAACAAGGAAAATCAAATAAGCAAAAGTTATTGATACTTAGCTCCTTTATAGAGGAAGTGATCGATTTGATGAAACGAACGAGCTCCCCAAATCTCCGCAACGAAGAACAAGACAAAAACTTTGGAAAAACAGTGAGTCACGTGTTCAACACGGTGCCCTTAAGACATTAGCTCCTGGGCCACACTCAAGAAGAGCTAGCCTCACCGGGACGGATATCTCCAAGATAAAACACCCTACTACACCTACTACTAGCATATGTAGTAGATGCTCAACTTGAGCTTGGCAACTCCGAAAAACAGATTAAGGAAAATCGGAACGCTTAAGAACCAACAGAAAATATTTTTCTCTTAGGGGTCCCTACAATAAGGAGCAACCCTTTCCATAATTTTTACAAAAGTAGTGAATTTGTTTATATAATGGAACAAAACAACTTAAGAAGAAGAACTCCCCAATGTGGGACTAAAAAGCTTATATAGTCTCTTAAAACAACTAAAAGGGGTGAAAACTCCACAACGGGACTAATAAGTTTTTTCATTCACAAAAGAAAACAATAAATTATAATTTTATTAAAACCTTAAAAATCCCTTTTTATTAATTGTTTTCCAACAATCCCCCACATGAATGAAAACTCAATAAAACATGAAAACACGAGATAGATCTTGGTAAATCAACATCCCAATCTCACGACCCAAACAGACCGACGGATAGGGATGGATCGCAAGTGTTGAAATCATACTAGTCATTTCTACGTCCTCTCCCTCACAAAGTGTGTTGACCGGGGTAAATACTATGGATTGCTCAAATCATTATAGTATGAAGAGCTTTCATCTTTAGTTATCACATGGCGAGACTAAACGTATCTTTCACCAAAGTGAAAAAGCGTGAACTAGTGAACCCTTACGGCCCCTTAGGTCCTAAGTTCCAGAATACCAAAACCATTAAAAAAGAAAATCATATAAAAACGAAATACCATTTTAGGCGAGAGGTGTCCATGAGTCTTGAACTTTGCTTAGTGAGATATTACCGATTACTTGCTAGAGACGGTGAACTATGTCTTGAATCGCTAGCGTTTGATGTAATTCGCGATAACAACCACGGATGATATCTCAAAGGTCCGCCAAGCTCGTCTTAGTTTTGTCCAATTTGGCCCTCGACATATCCTCGTTTATCGAATGCTCTAGAGAATCAAAGCTCATATTCTCATAGCGGCCCCACTTCCTCATTCGGATAGGTGAGTTTCCATAAAGAGTGTTATCAAGCTGCACCTCACTTCAATCTTAAATTGAAACTATAGAACTCACTAAGACTTTTTAAAAGTCATCCTTCACATGCAGTCACACTATCACATCTACACCATAGGGAAGGGACCAGAATGAAATTCTCTACATAGTGTTACCTTTACTCCGCTACAAATTAGTTGTCTCATTCGGAAACCTTGATCTTGGGATCTCCGAGTCGGCAAGGTTGAGTATCCTTCATGGCAAGTTTAATTTATGAGCTTAAAGCCAGATCCCCCTCGATGCATTTTTAACTATCTCTTTGTATAAACCTTTCGTCAAAGGTTGTGCGATATTCTCCTTGGACTTTATCCAATCAATGGAACACGTAGATTGAAGATTAGTTATTTTTAGCTTTAGCTATTATAGCTTGGCTAACACAATGTATAGATATATG
>JAJJWW010008813.1:0-48048 GCA_023531295.1 Papaver armeniacum
GTTAGCTCTTAACAAGGTCATGCATTCGAACCCCAGACCATCATAAAAAATTCTTTAGGTTTCGAATAGGGCTTCATACGTAAATCTGCGAGGTCCTTTAAATTTACATTTTGGCGGGTACATTTCTTTAGTTTAAGACGGGAAGAGACTAGAAGCGGTTTTCACTGAAATTTACAATCTCAATAACCGAGAGAGAGAGGCGCGCCAACCACGATTCACCTCGATTCTTCCAGAGCTCATTAGATGCAAGCACAAAGATTTTTATTTCTTTCCGAAATTTAACTGTTTCTTCGTTGTTCGTTTTCGGCTAGTTCCATTAATAAGTGTTAATGATAGATCGACTCACATGATAATGATTCCTTCGTACATAATTTTAAGCTGCCAAACTAGTAGTGCTGATATGGAAATGTTGGTTTCTTCGATTTCCTCCCATGGGTATGTGAAAAAATATGATAGCGTAACTTTTTTTTCTTCATTTGTTTATTTATTACACTTCGTTTACACTCAACTTATTTTTAAAATCGAAGAAATACCCTTTTCGTTCATGAATGAAAAGGGTATATTCTGCACAACCAAAATAATGAAGGGCATCTCATACAGTTTATTCGTTCGATTCATGAATGAAAAGGGTATTTCATGTACTTCAACTTAAAAGAAGGGGCTCAACTGCAAAAATTTGATGAACGGGTGCACTGAATTAACCTAATTTCTTACATACAATGCCATTACCGCAAAACCGGCATTGAATTCCTTTAGACCACAATGCCGGAACTGTGTTAAAGCAGATCGTTATATTTCATCGTCCATCGGTTTTTGGTTACCTTATTTTGTTAAACATCATTTTGTACGTAGGTCCAAACCTCCAAAAATGACGAAAGGAAAGGGAAAAGCTTTCGATGAAGGAAAGCCTAAGTCTTCTCGGCCTCGACGTAGTCGAGATGATCCTAACGTCGTAAGGTTATGATTTGGGGAGATTCCAGGAGGGAGACACAAATGATGATGATCTTTGGTTTTCAATAATTTGTACCTCCTGATCCAGCAGGTGGCTCATCCTCACGTGGCTTAGGACAACATGTAGTTGAAACCGGTGAGAAAAAAGAAAAGGACCCACCAAAGCACCTCCCCAAAACATATGACATGATTCCAGAACGCAATGATGGCAAACACCGGGGTCAGCCGAGAGATCCGAAACTCTTATTTGACTACAAGGACTATTGGTCTTGATGGATCTATTCAAATTATGTAAGACGTTTGCATCTTGTTATTATATTGTTTATATATGATCAGATGAATTGAAGTTTGTTTGGTGTGTTTTTATAGGACCACAAGAAAGTCTTCCGTGTTTGCCGCCATTAACAAATGGATACATGGGATTTGTAAGGGGAGTGTGGGCCTGTTCAAGCGGCAGTAAGAGCATCTGGGTTGTATCCCGTGGTAGAAAACTAGGTGGCCACTGATCAAGTGACGGCGAATTGCTTCTTGGAGAGGTTTTATGCTTCAACTAATACCTTTCATTTTCCTTTTGGCGAGATGACCATTATCCCTGAAGATGTCCAGAGAATTTTAGGTTTAGAGATCCTTGGAAAAGCCGTTAAGAAAGAAGATGACGGTAAGACCCTAGAATGGTCCAAGATCTATGAGATGACTAAAAAGTTGTTTGGTTGGGACGAGGCAAAGACAAAAGCAAATATGTATGTGTCAAATAATACCATGACAAAGACTAGTAAAGTCGTCAAGCTCAGAGAATTGTTTGGGAATACGATGGGCAAGGAATTGAATGCCGAACAAATTTAGCAAACTGTCGCTGCTTATCTGTTGTTCCTCTTGGGCATCGCAATATTCCCTGACTCTAATGGTAACATGGTGCATATGAACCACTTACAATACTTGGATCCCTTGGAGGAGGTTCATAAGTATTCATGGGGCACTGCTTTCTTGGCACATTTTTTTGGCGGAGATGCTTAGATCTTCTAAGGCGACTGCCTGTCAATTTAATGCGAATTTCATTGTATTACAGGTAATGTGAACTAGTTATTTTGTTTTTCAATTAGTTCTTTTTTTATACATTTCATTGGAACGATCTTTCATTTGCGTAGGCGTGGGCTTATGATAGATGTTTAATTTGTAGGTTGCATTTTCTGTTTCCGGAAAGCTACTTCGTCATTATTTCAAGGTGCTTAGTAGATGTTTTATTGAACCCGTTAAAGATTAGAATTTTATTTTCTTTCAAATGAATTCTTAATATTTTTTTAGGGAGCCGACCTGCGCGTCGAATATCATTTATGTATTAAAGATTTTTATTAAACTTTAAAACATATTTATTAGTTACATTAAATGAAATTCATCTATTTATGGATTATCGTGAATGTGCTCCATACAACAGCCTGATCTCCATTTGTTGGCTTGACGGTTTGAGTGTGTAAAGTGATCCATGAGTATGCCACACTTTGGGTTTTAGGGCGTCCGACCTAGAATTCGAAGTGGGGCGTGACAACATCACTGTGTGTTCATGTATATTCATGTATATCTGGGTTGGTTTGTGAAAAAAGGCATTGTATTTTCTTACTGTTTTTCTTTGTGAAAAGTGTTACTATATTTTCTTCCTCCCGTGGTTTGTTAAAAGAGTGTTGTAATTGGATAAATATGGGTCATGCTTGAATGATTTGTTAGATAATATCTTGTATTCCACATTTTTGGTTAACTGCTTTTTGATAATGTGAATAAAAATTTCATGTACTTTTTATTAAACCATAATTTTACTCTTGTTTACAAACTGGTTTCAATCTTTTCATCTCAAATAGCAGCTCAGAGGATTTGGAACTTGCTAGTTGACTGAACCCCGTGATCGATTGGAAAGAAAAAGAATTCCAGACCGTCACGACAGTAATGGAGAGGATCATCATAATTTATTTATTTTTAATATCATAAAACAGTGGTCCCTAGACTACTCCTAGATCCACTCATTTAGGATTTATAAAGCTATTATACAAGGGTTCAGACTCCGACCTCGGCAATGGGAGGGGCATGAGAACCGTCGTAAATCACTGACATTGAAGAGGTACAATTTATTGGGCGATACCATCTTTATTATTACAGGTATACACTCCACCAAAAATGAATGTGCACATGACAACCACCGAAAAATGCTTGGACCCTCCTAGTGCGGAGAATATAGGAGCCAAGGTTCCTATTGCTGCACCATACATGGACCACGGATAAGTTGTTGGTGTGTGTTGTAAAAAGCAAAAAGAAAAGGGTTAAATTAGAAACCATGTACACCACCAGACCAGACCATTTTCTATCCCAAATGAAAGCCAAAAAGAAAATGAAAATGAAAAATTCAGATCAAACCAGATCTAATCAAATCAAATCAGAGCTCATCTCTGTTCTCCTCATCGTTGAAGTTAAACCCCATCAAACTTCTACCACATCAAGATTAAATTATTTGAAGATCCAGTTTCATCGGTTCTAAACCTAAATCCCAGGAAACATTCTGTGTGAAATTCATTGGTAATGGCGGCTTCGATTCTTCCTAGATCACCTCCATATACTCTAAAGTCTCTCCACAAGATGTGTAAGTAATTGTTATATAAAAATTATTATGTTGATTTTTTTTGTTTTTTTTTCGATTGGGGATTTTTTGGTTACCATTTTTCTTAGTCGTAGGAAAAAATCCACGAGTTTGTTTGATTCAAGGGTTTCTTAGTTTTTTTATTTCTAATTCAATGATTTGGTAGGTGTATGATATTGTTTAGTGAATTACTATCATATATCATGTTCTTGTGTGGGTTACTACCACACTGTTTCTTTCACAATGTCATACATTAGGAGCTTGTGTTCTCTTTACGGTTTAATAGTGCTTGCTCAAATCAGTTATACAAATACAACCCATGGGAGATAAGTAAGTCATTGAAGAAAATGATCAGCATCTTAGGAAATACTGTATGTTTTAGTAAATCTAGTAGCTGATGCTACTAAATGATTGCTGATAAATGAATTACCATAAACTCGGTACCAAAGATTTAGTATGGTAATCCATGTAAATTTAATATATGATTGATTTCTTGCATCTCGTTGTCAAAATATTTATTTTGCTGATCTTTGGGTACTAATGATCGTTCCAATTTTTTTTGTTTGGGTAGGTAAACAGCGAGGAAAATTTATGATGTGTTGTCGGATTCGACTACTGAGAAAGTAAAAGAAGCTAATATGAAGTTAAAGCTGCACCAATTGACATTATGAATTTTGGCAAGTTGTCGAAAGCATACCTGAGAATATATGGGGTTGTTTAGATGAATCTATGTTTTTAGAGGCTGCTGGGAGGAACATTCGAGCGAAATTAGTACATGATTTGGCTGTGAGTAGTGATAAAAGGAGTTACTGAAAATTTTTTGTTGTCAAGGCATTGATGTCAGATTGTTGAGAGTTTGAAGGGCAGAGTGAAGAGTAGAGAGAGATTGATGGATTGTGATTTGGGGATTTGTGCTTATGCTGATGCTTTGAGTGCTGTCTCAGTTATTGATGAGTTGGGACCGGAGGAGGTGTTGGGGTTGTTTTTGGAGTCGAGGAAATCGTGGGTGTCGATGAAATTAGGGGTTTGGGAGCTGTGATTTCGATTTTTGTGATATTGTTAAGATAATTCATTCATGTTAGTTTGGGGCAGATAGGATAAATGTTTTTGCAAGTGTTGAATGATGTGCCATTGTTTTATAAAACTATATTGGGGTCATTACCTGGTTCGCAGTTGTTTGGTGGGTTACCAAGTACGGAAGAGGAAGTGAAACCAATGGAAATTATATAGGGAGAAGCTTGAATCTGTTATGTTGGTATTGGATAAATACGTGTGGTGAAGAGATTGTTAATAAAGTTAATGGGAGACATTTAATTGATAGTATGGGAGAGTTGGTGTCAGCTAAGCAGCTGATGAGAGAGTCGTAAGGTGTTGGAAGGGAGTTTGGAGTGGCTTAAGAGAATTTTCGTATATGAGATTGAATCTCTCTGGAATAGGATTCATGAACTTCTCTTGGGAAATGACGAAGATCTCTGGATGGTATCTTTGAGGATGTTTTTGTTCGGAGGATGAAAGAGATTATAGATTCCAGATCTAAGAATTTATAGATTCAAGTAGAGTTGTTCATGTGAGGAATCAATTAGCGCAATTGTGGCGGTTCCTGGTGTAACTCGCATTGATTGCATAACGTACTTAAACAGACCGTTTACAGGTGGTAGTGTTTGGTTTTTGGGGCCAACTATTAGAAAGACTGGTACATGATTGGCAACTAGAGGGGCAACCAACGAAAATGATACTAATAGTTGTCTGAACGCATATTTCGGTCCAGAAGTTGGTCAAATTAGAGATGCAGTAGAGAGTAGATGCCAGAATATTCTATAAGATTTTATGGGTTTCTTAGGGTCTCCCAGAGCTGCTTCAACAAGTTATCTTCTTATCTGCAGGATTAGTGTTTTGAAAGTTTGTCAATTATAGTGGGCGAAAGTGAAGTGCAACTTGGACACCTTTCATCTTAGGTAAACTACATCAAAGAGGACTCTCAACCACCAGCTATATTGATTGAAAGATCTCTATCTATCGGGCATCTCTCATTTGTATTTCGAAACCTCTGGAGTCGCATACCATTGATAGTTGGTTCTTCAACATTGTGGGGGAACGCCACAAGCTCTATGATGTTTGATAAGGGAACATCGTCTCACCCGGTGAACTCGAGGATTTCCCTTGATTCTCCAATGCGCGATAGCCCAAGGAAGGCAAAGTCTGAATGGCGTTAGAAGGCAATCTTTGTCAACTTGGGGTGCTTTTTCTGGGGTGATTGACAGTGCCAGTCCAAAACTTAGTTTCCTTAGCACGAAATTCCAGGATATATGCATTTGGGCTGACAGTTTGTGGTTAACCTGGGTATCCGATGAAATGTCTGCCATTCTATCGAAGGATAATAATTACGATGCATTGTCATTGGCATCTTCCTTGAGGGTAAGTGAAGTTTTATCTGTATTTAATTATACTCCCTGTTTACTGCTATCCGAAGAGCTTTTAGTGTAGTATGTAATATCTGATATTATTTTATCTTGATTTTAGCTGGACAATCCTTTATCTTGTTATGTTAAAGAGTTACCCATTGATGTTAAGTGTGGATAAAGAGCATGAGGTGTAGTAGTAGGCTTATGAACATTATCCCTCATTATCAACGATAACTTTCTGATATTATTTTATCTTGATTTCGGTTTTGTGTTCTTATCTATATTTATGTGGTAACTTGACTGATGTGCAGAGCTGGGAGGAAACAAGTCATTAAACAAGAGAATTCCGGTGAGGGTCTTGGGGAGATAAGATAGAACTTCCTTCCATGCCTCACTTTATCTCACATCTTTCTAATACCAAGCTAGTGAAGAGGTTCATAGAATTGGAGGGCACGTCCTTGACAAATTAATTCTGCAGAAGTTTGCTATGTGACTTTTGGAAAGGGTAAATATGCGCCCCTTATGTCTTTGTTTAATTTTTATATAGAATCACTACACGGATATCGTTTAATTATAATGACATTGTATTTTACTATATCAGTAGTGTCTGTGTATTTGTAAATAGTTTTTGTTCACATCTGAAGCCGGTTCCTGTTGAACATTTGGCCACTGATCTGCTTCATTTAGTTGATATGGTTCTCCTTGTATATTTGGAAAACTGAAAACTAGAAAACTTTTTATGTTGACCATCTTAATGTATATAATCTGGAGAATTGCTAATTAAGTTCTCTAAGATAGACAGATAAGCCTGTGAAATTAGAAAAGTAGGACAAGTAGAATATTGATGGACAATAAGCATTGCTTAATCACACGAGTTACTTTTTCTCTTGGAAACTCTCTTAACTTGTCATTACTTTTGCTTGAGAGATCTATTGTTTTTAACCACAGATGATCTAAACCCCACATTCTAAACTTGCGGCACCTTGATGATTTATACATTTTATAGACGTTGATTTGAAAGTGACGTTGTTTGTAGGTGCTGAGTATATATAGCAGCTTTTTTTCTACCTTAGATGCTCGCAGCCTCAAGGTGACTTGAGATTCGAAAGAGGAGTGCTGCAGATTCAATTGGGCTTGAGATTTACTTTTGACATTTTATCTGGGGGTGAATTAAACATGAATGATGAGTTATCTAAAACTCCCAAGTCCGAGCTCTCTATGAAAAGTCTGGTGCAAAAACAGGACTCTTCTGTCACTAGAAAGCATGTCCTGGAGTTGACAAGTAGTGTCTCGCAAAGGGTGGATCCTGTAGAGTGGAAAATGTAAGTATATTCAGTCCCGAATGAACTTCTTTTAAAGTGACCATCCTATTGTTGGGAGAGTTTGCCATGGAGGTCAATTGTGTCAAAGGACAGTGATTTAATGATCTCACTGTATCAATGGAATTTAACAACTCTTTTACATGCAGAGGAAAAGTCAGATCCTCTAGTTCTGAATTTCTGTCTATTTATGTAGGGCTTTTAAATGCTTACATACAAATTTATACTCTTGCACTGACAGGTAGGTGTCTTTATTTCTGGGAGAATGAGAAACAGGCATATCTAGGACATGCTGTTCTCTTTGATTTCTTTGTGCAGCTTGATCGAACGCACACTTGACTTACTCAGGGCGTCATTATCATTGTTTGAAAGTGGATGAATGAAATTCTTAAACATGTTAATGTTTGATGATATAGATCGTAGTCTCTCACATGCAATTGAATCAGCAATTAAATGACGATAATGTGCTGACTAATTACACATTATTGAGTTATTAAATTTTAATTTGTGAGTCTGAGCAATACAGGGAAGGAGATGGGAGAAAATGTTATAGTATTTGGCAGTATAATACTGAGAGAGGAGTATAGTTTATTTATTCCTTTTCTTATTTACACGAGTGAGTGAATTAGGCGCTCCACAAAACAACAATAGACAAGTACTCATGACGACCAGTGTAGGCAAGAAGAGGCTGAATGAGAAGAGTTGTCGGAGGGAGGGGTTTGTTTGTGTGGAACTCTGAAATTCCCTCCCTGGGTGGGTTCCAAAATAAATATGCTACTCCCTCCGTCTATCTTTACTTGCCAAAATTGGTTTTTGCACACAGATTAAGGAAAGTAGATAGTGGAGAATATCTTCCAAAATTACCCCCAGCTAGTATTTAAGGTGCATCTAGTTTTCTGGTCTAGTTTTTTAAGAATCCAAAACAAAACCAAAAAATTGCGTCAAAAACCGCACCTGCCTCATTAGTTTTTAAGATGTGCATGGGAAATAGAAGAGAGAGGAGTATTTAAGATGCATGGAAAATAGAATTACCTGATTCCAACTTAGGGGTAAATTAGGCTAAAATAGGAGAAAATATAAAATTTAGCATGTAAACTTGGACAAAAAAAATGTCCAATTTTGGCAAGTAGGGAGTATAAGATGGGTAATTAATGATCCCACCTACTAATATGAGAGGGCTTTTGTTAACTTGTATACCCGTATACATGTTAAGGTTTAATAAAAAATTATTTTATGTCTTTGGAAATTGGGTTTTTTTGTCTTATTCTACTAGAAATTGGTTTTTCTTGCACTAAAACAACAAATTTTGTTCCCAATGCAAAGAATTGTTGTTTTCAATGCAATAAAACAAACAAATCTTGTTTCCAATGCAAGAATTTATTGTTTTAGTGAACCTTAACATGTATACGGATATATAAGATAAGAGGACCCATATGAGAGAAGCAACTGAAAATGTCACACTATGAACTCAGAGTTTCATCAGAAGATGATCTTTTTTCTCTTATCAAAAAAGGGCTATTTTGCATTTCCTCCCCAGCCAAGATAGCTAATTAGCGTTTCCTCCCCAAAAAGATTAAAATTAGCGTTTCCTCCTAATGTTAGGAATTCCATCCACTACTCGGTTAGCTGACTCAGCACCTGTGCACGCGTGGCAGAAACTGTCCATGTGTGTTGTGAACTTCCCAAAATGCCCTGAGCTGAAAAATAACTAGATCTCACCCACAAAAAATAATTAGGATATTTCAGTAGTTCCGATCTCATCAACCATCAATAACGTCTTCTTCACCGCCTACTACCCCGACCATACATTCCAATTTCCATTCATGGTTCTTCTCATTATCAAAATCTCTCTTCTTCATAATCCTCCAGTAGATCTCCCCTTTTTTTTCTTCCCTAGAAATTTCGCCCCACACCACTGTAAAACTAAAACTAGTAATCCCAGTTCATAGCAACTTCTGAAATTTCAATCAACTCAAACTTCATTGATGAAAATCCCTAATACTTACAATTTCTTGTAAACGTCCGCCGATAATTGCTATTGGTAAGATACAATCAACTTATTGGTCTCACCTGGTTCGCAATGATTGATGAAACCGTTATCAGTATATAAAATAACATGTTAATGAGAAGCCCAAATCAAACAGGAAGGACCGGTCGATAGAATTAGAAGCAAAGGAAAAGAAAAATTAAATACGATTGAAGCTGTAGTGTCTTTGTTATTGAAGCTTGATTAAGGAGAGAAGTCACATCTTTGTAGTGTCTTTGTTAGTATGGAATATGTTGCGGCGAAAATGGAAGATGTTCCATCATCTGAATTTTAATTTCTAATCTCAAAAATTATGTTTGTAGTGATTGATTGGGTTTGGAATTAATTCGCCCTTTTGTTGATTTGAGTTTGTATTATATGAAGTTTCTGGTAATTGGATTTATATGCCATCCTGTCAAGATGAAATAAATTAATGGAGCTTAACAAATTTTGAAAAGTTTGTACCGAATGAAACATAACTGCTTTCCAATTGATTTGGAAGAATTATGGTGGTAAAGAGCTTGGTTTGAAGATTCAACAGGCTACTACCAATTTGAAGATTCAACGACACACCATTTCTGCTATTTGTTTTCTAGTGTGGCTCATGATAATCATTTTGAAGATCGATTCAGTTAGATTCATCTGGAAATTATGGTGGTGATAGATATTTAACATTAGTCGTTGACGATGATAATCGATCGACTACAGTGGGTTTAAGTTTTTCTAAATGTTATAAAAGGAAGAAGATAAGGTTAGCCTATGTGAGCACGAGAGGGTAGTTTAGGTAATTTTTTAGACACGTGTACAGTTTTCTGCCACGCATACACAGGCGCTGACTCAGCTAACCGAGTAATGGATGGAATTCTAACGATAGGAGGAAATGCTAATTTTGATCTTTTTGGGGAGGAAACGCTAATTAGCTATCTTGGTGGGGGAGGAAACACAAAATAGCCCTAAATTTCATTTACCTTAAAAAAGAAAAAGAAAGAGAGAGAGAAAGGGTTTGATCTTATTTCTTCTTCCTTTAGGGATTTTAAGCCCTTTCTCTTTTGTTGTGATACATTACGAGAGGTAAAGGGTTGTGATACATTACAAGGTAAAGAGGAGAAGAAGAATAAAGAAAAACACATTTATGTACCTAGATGTACTGATAAAGGGTTTGGATCATCAACGCCGATAATATCTCAATTCTCACGAATCAAGCCTGTTGGTTCCGAAGAACAAAACCTAAATCGAATTAACGATATTTTGATTATATTTTCCTTAAACTGTTCTTACAGAGACTCGTTGGCTTATAAAGCCATCCTTTTTCTCACCTAGCATCAACGGCTCTCAATAGCCCCGGTGTTAATATCCCAACCCATCATTACAACTAAGATTAACCGGCTAATTAATCAATCTACTAAGCTAAACATAACTAATGTTAAAGGCCAGCAGCCGATCGATAAAAAGGGCACCCTCCTTTTAGCTAGGTACATGACAACACCTTCCCAACATCCTTGTCCTCAAGGATGAAGGATTGAATGCAAGGCTTTACCAGAATCGCATCAGAAGCGATATCGACCACTCTTAGTAGTACTCAAAAGTTTGTCATGCTGGTCATGTTTCTTTGCTTCTAAATACCTCTCGCACCAAATGCGGCATTGATGTGAGCTAAATCAACTTTGTGTGTAAAGTTGTAACACCCAACTTTACGATGGGTATACTCATGTCCTGTGTGATTATTGCTCATGGGTGAAGATTATTAAATGCTTTTGGCCGTGGTGATCGACTAGTTAGATTATCATCTTGAATAGCTGAAAATATTTTTGAGTTGTTCAACGATCTCCTTATTTTGTTGTCGTGTGCTATTTGATTATGTAGTTTCTACTTGTATTGGGTATTACTTTTGGTCTTTGTAATTCATATCATTTTCACTCCTCTTGAGCTTGAGTAATGATTCACTTTGCGAGATGTTAAACCATTGTTCACTCATAAAGATTTTCCTTGAACTAGGTCGCTCACCCTCGAAAAAGTATATACCATGTGTTATGTATTAGTTATCCCTATTTTTTGCGTAATTATAGGTACATTGATTCTTTGATATAGGTAGCCCATATCAAGAGCTTCTAGTCTTGGTATTCGTTTTGGATTTGTAGATATATAAGGCAGGGCGTTCTCATGTATTTGATACGTACTATAGCGAGTGGCACCATATTTTTGAGTTGTTCCTTGATCTCCTTACCCCATTGCCGTGTGCTATTTGATTATGTAGTTTCTACTTGTATTGGGTATTACTTTTGGTCTTTGTAATTTATATCATTTTTCACTCACTCTCGAGCTTGAGTAATGATTCACTTTGCAGATGTTAAACCAATGGTGTGGCACGATCGAGCGCAAAGTTTCATCTGAATATAAACGTCATCAATTGATTCATCTCCGGTGGGCACAAATGGCCGAAGTTTATGTTGTTTTGCCGTTGAAGGAAGAAATGTTTAGCTTGGAATATCAACAAATGGGTTTAATCCTCATAGTGTACAAACTTTGAGTTGGAGTTGTTGGCCGGTGATCCTTGTGGTTTATAATAAGGCAAGCTGGTGTTAAAAGGAGCTTAATTTTTGTTGTGGGGTAGGGAAGGAAGTGTGTAAAATCTGTGGAATAATATGAACCACACACAAAAAAATAGAAGAAAAAAAATACAAAAAGGCAGGGTTTAAACCATTTCTGGAAATAAATCCCAATTAGATGTGAAATTGTTGTTCATCTTAGTTTTTTTTTGGAAATGATCTTATCTACAACAACAAAACCCTTTACTCTTTTGTGTTCCACTTCACCGGCTTACTATCTCTTCTTCCATTTTACAGACAAAAAAGGAGGAAATTTCATGTTTCGACAATTGTTTTCTCATCAGATAATTAAGGTATTCTCCATTTTGTAAATATGAAAAATTCATGATTCGTTTTCCTAATTTGGGTATTGGCTTGATTCATCAACTAGGCTTTTGTGATGTTATTTCTTTGAATGAAATCAAGGGTTCTTCATTTTTTTTTTTTTTTTTGTGTGTGTTTCATATCTCTTAAGCTACTCTCAATTTCTTCATATACGGACTTCTTTTTTAAGCTACTCTCACCTCACATAAATCAATCGGATGTCATAGAACATTTTGAATAGACTAATTTACTTGTATTTGGGTCAAACCCTTACTTTGTTTGGAATCTTCTCCTCTCTTTTCCCCTTTTATATGTATCCTAACAAAAATATCTATTGTCGTGGAGATTCTCGTATACCAGTTATTTATAGAGATTATCAGTTGTTATTTTGATGAATGAACTCATTATTGTATTCTCAATCTTTTTTTCTCCTTCTATCTAGATTTCAGTGGAAATCCAGCCCCAAGTTGGAAGCTCAATTGACAATTTATCTCTGTGAACTCAATTTGGAAGCTCGAGAAAATCCCCACTCGATCAATCTCGGTAAGTATTCTGTTTTAATGAATCCTGTTTGGTAAATGGGTATATTAATTAAATACCCTTCGATTTGGAAATTGTCTCAGCGCTGTTTTGACTTTCATTAATTTTTGTAGGTTAACTGTTTGATGACTTGTCTCATTGAACTACCAAAAAGCCTTAATTAATCTCCAATTGTCTCAATAAGTATTCTGTTTTAATGAATCTTGGTTTGGTAAATTGCCATATTCAGAGGAGACGAGAGCATGTTAATCTTAGTTTATAAATCACATACTAGCTTTCCACTTGAATACATAATTGGTGAAGAAATCTCAGATTTGGTCCCTTAAGTATAGCTATTGCTGTTGGGTTCTCCAGCTTGTGAAATATCACAGAAAACCTTGCTCCTCTTTATTCTTATAGTGCTCGGTTAATTCTCTTCCCTTTTATTTTGTATTGGTCGTAACTTTAAGCGTCGATACACTGATGCAAGTTTTAACATACTATGATGAGTTCACTTTGTAAGAGTTTCTCATGTGATATTTTTTATTTAAACATGTGACATGAAAAGATGTCCGCCTTACAGCCATATACAACACCTACTGTACAATGCACTAAATAATTAAAGAGACGTTTAAATGAAGTGACACTACACGTAAGCGAGATGATTACATATAGCAGTGATACCATGCACAGTGTTAAGCCTGAAACTATAACAGTGATATGTTGCCTTATTGATTTTGGATCTGATAGCCTTTGTAGTAGTTAAGAGGAATGAATCTTCTTATAATTCCGTTCCAGTTTTGGGGGGGTATTTTTCATTTCTCATCACAAGTATGATGTTGCAATCCATGATTGTTTTTTTGGGGGAATGAATATTGATGTTTATATTTCATTTAACCAGCATAAGTTTTTGGTGGTTTATGGGGATTTCTCACTTGAGGCTAGCTGATGTCAAACCCTATTGTTGTCTTTGAAAGGGGTTTATTAGATTCATTTTTGCGTTGCATTGTCTTCTCTTGTATAAGGCTTAATTGTTACTCTTAAACAAGTATAATTTTTCTCTGTTTTGGTTTTGGTTTTAATTTTTTGTTCTTGTTATCTATTGTAGTATGGCAAGGGATAAGAAGGCTAGATATCAAAGTGAGAGTAGAAAGGCTTATAAAAAAGGCAAAAGAAGAATAATAAGGAAAAGGCAGATTAGGGAAACTCCAAATTGTAAGATTTGAGGAAAGAGTGGAGCATGGAAGTGGAGAATGAAATCAATACACGGGGGGTAAGTCATTTTTGACAAATATTGATGATTCTTGATTCTTTATCTTTGATTCATTCGAAATTAATGCTATTTCTCTGTCACATTTCTTGCTTTTGATGATTTTATAATGATGGTGTGTGTAATTTGAGCTTCATAGTTCATATACCGTGAGTGGATCAAGAAATCTCTAATTTGGTTATGTTATTTGTGAAGTTGGTAAAGACTTTTCAAGTTGAATGTGTGAAATTAAGGGTTAGTTGCGTTATTCTTGGAACTAAATCAACTAATTAATATTGAAAGCATGTTGTGTTATCGAACTATAATTAATAAAACTTTTTGATTTGTGTTCTTTCTAGCTTGATTGAACTAGTCTATCTGTTATCATAATGAATATTTTTCTGGCAATGGCATACAAACCCTATACACAGATTGAACACAATGACTACTGTACTGGTTAAGGAAGATGGAGAAGTTGCTCAACCAATAGTACTTCTACAACTACAACAAAAACGGCATCCAGAATGAAGCTTCTCGGCTACTACTACAGCAACAACCACAACAAGACATTGATGTGAGGAAGGTGCTAAACCACTACAACAACAACAGCCACAACTGTGTACCAACAACAAGAGAAAAACAAAAAAACAACCACAACAAAAGAAAGAATACAAAGACAACGTGAAAAGTTCTAGGAAAATGCTTAGGATTTACTTGGAGGGTGAAGAGGTTTCAATGCTGAAGGTGATTCTCAGTTTCTCTTGTATATTTGTTGGCCCCTCACGAGACTCTAAGTTACTATATTCGTTCTTAGCAGACTCGAAACTTGTCTAAGATTTGTTTTTTCATGCATTTTGTAGTTGTTATACTATCGTTTTGCACAAAGGGTGAGTGTAATTCATGGAAGAAAATACTCCATTATGGATCTGGCGTCTTTGATCATCGTCGTACCAATGAGCACTTGAAGGACAAGTGGAAAAGAATGAGAGCAAATGGTGAGGTTTGTTGATGATTGCAACTTGTCACATTTTGGTAAGTACTTAAGGAACATTTTGATGTAAAGGTGGAGTTAAAGATTTCATTTGGTTTCAGCATGTGTGAGACCAAAATAGATTATTAGCGCATGAATTAGCTTTCACTGTATGATTGATTTACATTACATGGATTAAATGCTGAATTAAAGAATTTCTTAATGTTTATGACAGAAAATGTTGATAGCTCTAACATTTCTGACTTAAGAAAACAATAGACTAAAACTCTGAGTTTTGAGTCTGACGCTTAGTGTCTTAGCTCTACTCCCTTGGTATTATAGAGACCCACAGGAATTACGAGATCTTATTAGTGTTCTTCATTTGGAATGAGCCTACACTGAGCAGCAATTTCTGTAAGGCAGATAAGCACAAAACAAAGGGATCATTTGGAATTCCGACTTTTGCAAGTATCAGACCAATGTTGCATACACGACCTGAACCGTGCTTATTAGTAGCCGGAATTCTTTCCAAGTATCAACCATATAACACAATTGCAGATAGTAGTATCAGTTGACCAACAACTTTAGACATCCCAATAATTGAAAGCATCCAGCTTTAGGCATTGCGTTTGTCAGCAGAAAAGGATTCCTGGTAGAATGGTTCGGAACGATCCGATCCAACAGAGAGGGCACCAAATACCCTCGTCACTGATACTAATTGTGATCATATCCGGAAACAGCTTGCATAAATTTAATTCTGAAATTATGACTATGAGTTAATGCTAGCTTACAAGAAAGTAAGAGCAGCGTGAATAATAGAAACAAGAAGTTGGTTGGTTGTGTTTTGCTTAACAAGTATGCAGTGCACCACCAAGTAAGTTTACAAAGACCCCCCCTGCAAATGCGAAAGACTGTAAGAGTACTCGAGGCCTGTAATTTTCTCCTCAACAAGGCCGTCTTTTGTAATGAATGCTTCAGGGTTGCCGACGGTACAGCATACATACAATGAGTATTAATTGAGAAATGCGTATATCCATCATTGAGAATGCCACGTCGATAGCCGATGACGTGTCTCTCTTTGCGTTAAGTCACGTGTAAGACACATGTGTTTCAGCGGGAATAACAAGAAGAAAAGGGCTTCTCTTCTCTTCTCTTCTCTCATCTCAGACTTCATTTTTCTTTCTTTTCCTCCCAAAGAAACAGATCAGGGGTTTTCTTCTCTCAACGATAGTCAGATTCTAACATAAGCGACGATTCCGACTGCACAGAAGATGAAGACCTCCTCCTAATCTATGAGTGTATTTGAACACTTCTTAATCTATTTCATTCTTTCTTGACCTAATTTTTTCAAAATCACTCGAAAATCAAATTAGGGTTTCTAGAAGAAGATCTGAGCTTGTTATTGTTGCTGTGAGATACTTCAACGTGTGGCTGATTTCACTCAAACCTTGACGAATGGTACAATTTCTGAAACCCTAACTTTGTTTTCAACCATATTGTTTTAGAATCCGACTATGGCTGTTTAGGTCGCTTATGTATTATTGTGTGTCAAGATTTATTTACAACTTGTTTTTTTTAATTACATCTGATTTGAAAATGTTATTGCTGTCACCTTGAGATATTGGCTCAGTCTGCTAGGTAGGAACTGATTTGAATCCGGGGATTAATCTTCAGTTTCCATGCTTTGTATATGTTGACCTTCTGATCCAGTTGAGTAGTTGCCTAGGGTATGTTGTTGATTATCCATTAATGTGGGCTTGTTGTATGCCACATTAGTATTTTGTCGTGGTTGGTTCAGAATCGGAGCGTGCGACTACATTTTGTCATCTTGTTATAAATGGAAATGGTTTTGCGGACTTTGTATCTTGGGTCTCCTTGTAATTAATTGTTGCTTTGCTTCCTGAG
The DNA here is from genome assembly GCA_023531295.1 of Papaver armeniacum. NCBI lineage: Eukaryota > Viridiplantae > Streptophyta > Magnoliopsida > Ranunculales > Papaveraceae > Papaver > Papaver armeniacum. The sequence goes on from JAJJWW010008813.1 coordinate 16,871, forward strand.
TTTGCACTGTCATCTTTTTGCTACATTTGCTTGTTTGCCTATCTAATTTTTCTTTGTTGCTAAGTAGTATGGTTATAGAATAGTTCATATGGACTATTTCAGATTGGATATTTTGCAACATTGATGCAGATGCATGTTTACAATGATGTGCGTTTTTATCTTCTTCAAGTATAAATGATATGCTTCTTTAGCTTTGTTTGTTTACCATGTATTCTTGAGCTTATTTTGTTTTCCATGTATTTTGTATGTGCTGTTATATGGATTTTGCAGGAAGTTTGCAAATATTAAACTCAAATACTTTCATAGAGATACTAGAATGAAAGTTGTGAAAACTAGGCAGATAATTGATTTTCCTCAGTTAGATACTGATTGCACTGGTCTGTTATCTTTGACTAAGAAACTGCGTAGCTTGTTCACTGTGGCTGATCATGAAATTGTAGATTTGATTTGGTGGCTGGGTCCTTGTGCGCTATATAATCTAGTGAATGATAGTGATTTTATGTGTATGTGGAATGGTGCAGTTTGTGATGAAAGTTGCTATTGTAGTGTTTGGATATGAACATACTTGGCCCTGAGGATGCGGGGGCAACTTCTGGGGTTTCACACCCACTTTCTTATAGGCATTCAACACCTAAAAAAATTGCCTCTAAAAAACCAAAGTCACTTGGGACAAGCCCTAGAATCATGAAACAAAAGAATGGTAGGGATAAAGTAGACTTTGTTTCCTACTTCTCCTCATAGATTTTGCTTCCGGTAACTAACTAACTTGTTAAGTAAATGAATTTTTTGTCTCATATATATCACTGATTCCACAATGTTCATTATGTGTCACTGATTGCACAATGTTCAGTTGCAGGCATTTGATGAAGAACGTTAAGAAGTATTACAAGGGGTTAAACGTGCACAATGCTGTATGGAATGCTTCCAAGTGTTAACTTTTCTTCCATACACTCTCACAGCGGCGGCTTCTCTTCTTCTTCGTCTGCAAGGTGGAACTTACTCAAGGAGCTAAACCAAAGTTTTGAGTATATTTTGTTTTTGCTAAATTAAAGACTCTAGTATGATAATAAACACGTGAGTAGTATTTCCTTTGTGAACTGATTTTTAGTTATTTCTATGTTTTCATTAGACCGATTGTTTTGCGTTACTGATTGACTCTGATCATGTGATTTTTCTGTTGGGTTTAAAGGTTTGTCAGTGAAAGCAGCTAACCTTATAACGAAGACTAGCACCCAGAAAGTCTTGAAATAACAAGTGAGTATTTCTGGTGTTTATGGATTTTAATCTTAAATTTATTTTAAGTATTTGTGTTGATTACTAGATTGGTTGAGATTTTCAGATCTTAGAATGTTTCCTGCTTCTCATTTTGTGTTTTTTTTCCTTCCCTTATTCTTCTTTGATTTAAAATATTTTGTCAGTCAAGAGAAAAACATCAGCAAATGATAGAAACGAAATCAGTCTCTGTTGTACGACTTTCTAGGAAGATTTCTGGTAAAATGAGTCTCTGATGTAAGTTATCTTATTTGATATACTCACTACTTTATTTTTTAAACTCAATTTTATGCTTCTTTTTGGTTCATTAAGCTGACTAAATATTTTCGTCAATAATGTATGTGTTAGGACAAAGCTCCTTAGCAAAGCTAAAGTTGGTAAACAACATCTGGGTACGTCTAAATTCTGTGGGCCAACATCCGGTGATTTCTGGATGCCGTGGTCTCTCACCATGGTGATGGAAATGTCCGGACTGGTCTTATGCTCACAGTTTTGGAGGCGGATGCCATGATTCATCATGATCAAAGAATTCAACATCTGGGTACACGGTTTTTGGAGACGTCCGAATGCCATGTTGAAAAAGAATTCAACATCTGGGTACACGGTTTCTAAAGGTAATACTACTAGATTACATATCCATATCACGGTGGATATGTGGTGCCTAAGTTGTTGTTTTTTCCGACTATGAATGACATAACGGCTATTGAATTCTTTTTTCCTAATTAATTTGGTTCACTTTTCCTCTCTAGATGAACTCAATTTGGAAAGAGCAGGGTAGAAAATTTAGAGATCTTCTTGAACTTGGGAGGTCAGGAGTGGTTTCATCCATCGTAACTGTGAGTCAAAAGCTTCGCACGAATGAAAGGAAGGTTTGAGCTTTACACTATTTCTCTTTGTTCTCGTTGACATGCTGAACACGACAAAGTTTATTAATTGTTAGGACAAAGTTCCTTAGCAATGCTAATGTTTAAAACAACATTCTGCGTCGTCTAAATTCCGTGGGCATTGGCCATGTTATCTGGTGATTTCTGGACGCTGTGGTCTTTGACCACGGTGTACTGGCAATACCTGGATGTCGTGGTCTTCGGCTACGGCTTTTGGCGACACCCTAATACCGTGATTTATCATGATCAAGGGAGCTGTAGACGTTTCTTGAAGCTAATACAACTAGATTACATATCCATGTCACGGTGGATATGTGGTGTATGAGCTTTGTTTTCTTACTGCGAATGACTTACCGCCTATTGAATTTTGTTTCCTAATTAGTTTGATTCACTTTTCCTCTCTAGATGGACTCAAATTTTGAAAGAACTGGGTAGAAAATTTAGAGATCTTCTTGAACTTGGTAGGTTAGGAGTGGTTTCATCCCATTGTAACTACGAGTCAAAAGCTTCGCACGAATAAAGTTTACACTACTTCTCTTTGTTCTCGTCGGCATGCTGAACACAACACAATTCATTAATTGTTAGCTGACTGAATAATTTTCATACTGTAATTTACGTGTTAGGACGGCTTCTTAGCAAAGCTAAAGTTGATAAACAACATTTTGGCGACGTCTAAATTCCGTGGGCTTTGGCCACATCATCAGCTATTTACGAGGCAGTGGTCATCGACCATGGTGTATGCGCGATGTCTGGATCTTTGTCGTCTTTGGTTATGAGATTTTTGTCCACGTCCATGATCAAGGGAACTGTACACTGTTTTTGAAGGTAATACTAAGTTATGTTTTCTGACTGCAAATGACTTCCCGACTATTTAAGTTTGTTTCCTAATGAGTTTGGTTCACTTTTCCTCCATAGATGGACTCAATCTGGAAAGAGCTGGGTAGAAAATCTAGAGATCTTCTTGAGCTTGGTAGGTCGGGAGTGGTTCATCCCATTGTAAGCTGAGTCAAAAGCCGCACGAATGAAAAGAAGGTTTGAACTTTATACTATTTCTCTTTGTTTCGTCGGCATCTTTGAACACGACAAAATTCATTAATTGTTAGGTGACTAAATATTTTCATCGTAATTTTTGTGTTAGGACGGCTCCTTAGCAAAGCTAAAGTTGATAAACAACATTTGGCATTTGGCGACGTCTAAATTCCGTGGGCTTTGGCCACATCATCGCTATTCACGGGCCGTGGTCATCGACCATGGTGTCTTAAATGTCTGGATGCTTTTGTCTTTGAATACGAGATTTTAGCGTGATTCATCATGATCAAGGAACTATACAGCATTTTTTGAAGGTAATACGACTAGATTACATATCCATATCAGTGAATATGTGGTGGATAAGCCCCCCCGATTGTCGAATGATTTAACGACTATTTGATTTTGTTTCCTAATTGATTTGGTTCACTCTTCCTCTATAGATGGACTCAATTTGGAAAGAGCTGGGTAGATAATTTAGAGATCTTCTTGGACTTGAGAGGTAGAGTGGTTTGATCCATCGTAAATTAGCATGAGTCAAAAGCCGCACGAATGAAAGGAAGGTTAGAACTTTACTTTGTTTCTCTTTGTTCTCATGGTCATCTTTGAACTTCGACAAAATTATTTAATTGTTAGTGACGAGATATTTTCATCGTAATTTGTGTTTGGAATGAGCTCCTTAGCAAAGCTAAAGTTGATAAACGGCATTTAGCGGCGTCTATGATCGTGGGCTTTGGCCACATCATCAGCTATTTACGGGCCGTGGTCATCGACCATGGTGTCGGGCAATGTCTGGATGCTGTCGTTTTTGGCTCGAGATTTTTGGCGTGATTCATCATGATCAAAGGGAAGCGTACCTTGTTTTTTTGAAGGTAATACTACTAGATTACATATCCATATCAGTGGATATGTGGTGTATAAGTTTTTTCCCCGATTGTCAAATGATTTAACTGCTATTGGATTTTGTTTCCCTAATTGATTTGGTTCGCTCTTCCTCTATAGATGGACTCAATTTGGAAATAGGCTGGGTAGATTATTTAGAGATCTTCTTGGATTTGAGAGGTGAGTGGTTTGATCCATCGTAACCTAGAGTCAAAAGCTTCGCACGAATGAAAGGAAGGTTAGAACTTTACACTATTTCTCTTTGTTCTCGTGGGAATCTTGAACAAGAAAAATTATTTTCTTGTTAGTGATGACATATTTTCATCCGTAATTTTGTGTTTGGACAGAGCTCCTTAGTGATGCTAACGTTTAAAACAACATTCGGCGGCGTCTAAATTCCGTGGTCTATGGCCATGTCATGCGGTGATTTCCGGATCTTTGTGGTCTTTGACCACGGTGTGCTGAAATATCACGGATGTCGTGGTCTTCGGCTACGGTTTTGGTGACACCTAGAATCACGAAGTGATTTATCATGATCAAGGGGCGTAGACGGTTTTCAAGGTAATATCATGGTGGATATGTGGTGTATTATAAGTTATGTTTGTATTTGCAAATGACTTCCACGACTATTTAAGTTTGTTTCCTAATGAGTTTGGTTCACTTTTTCCTCCATAGATGGACTCAATACGGAAAGAGTGGGTGAAAATCTAGAGATCTTCTTGAGCTTGGTAGGTCGAGGAGTGGTTCATCCCATTGTAGCTGAGTCAAAGCTTCCGCACGAATGAAAGAAGGTTTGAACTTTATACTATTTCTCTTTGTTTTTCGTCATCTTTGACACGACAAAATTCATTAATTGCTAGTGACTAAATATTTTCATCTGTAATTTTACGTATTGGGACAGCTCCCCTTAGCAAAGTTGATAAACAACATTTGGCATTTGGCGACGTCTAAATTCCGTGGGCTTTGGCCACATCATAGCTATTTAAGGGCCGTGGTCGCCGACCATGGTGTGCAGCAATGTGCGGATCTTTGTCGTCTTTGGATACGAGATTTTTGGCGTGATTCATCATGATCAAGGAACCATACAACTTGTTTTTGAAGGTAATCTGACTAGATTACATATCCATAAGTGAATATGCGGTGGATAAGTCCCCAATTTGGAAAGATTTGGGTAGATAATTTAGAGATCTTCTTGGACTTGAGAGGTCAGGAGTGGTTTGATCCATCGTAGCGAGTCAAAAGCTTCCATGAATGAAAGGAAGGTTAGAACTTTGCTTTGTTTTCTCTTTGTTCTCATGGTCATCTTGAACACGAAAAAATTATTTAATTGTTAAATTGACGAGATATTTTCATCTGTAATTTTGTGTTTGAATGAGCTCCTTAGCAAAGCTAAAGTTGATACTTGACATTTGGCGGCGTCTATGATGCGTGGGCTTTGGCCACATCATCGGCTATTACGGGCCCAGTGGTCATCGACCATGGTGTGCGGCAATGTCAGATGGTGTCGTCTTTGGCCGAGATTTTGGCGTGATTCATCATGATCAAAGGGAACTGTACACTTGTTTTTGAAGGTAATACTACTAGATTACATATCCATATCCGTGGATATGTGGTGTATAAGTTTTTTCCCCCGATTGTCAAATGATTTAACGGCTATTGGATTTTGTTTCCTAATTGATTTGGTTCGCTCTTCCTCTATAGATGGCCTCAATTTGGAAATAGGCTGATCAGATAATTTAGAGATCTTCTTGGACTTGAGAGGTCGAGTGGTTTGATCCATCGTAACCTAGAGTCAAAGCTTCGCACGAATGAAAGGAAGGTTAGAACTTTACACTATTTCTCTTTAGTCTCGTGGGAATCTTGAACACGAAAAAATTATTTAAGCTTTGTTAGGTGATGACATATTTTCATCTGTAATTTTTGTGTTTGAATGAGCTCCTTAGTGATGCTGCCTTTACAGCCAACATTCGGCGGCGTCTAAATTCGAGGTCTATGGCCATGTCATCGGTGATTTTACGGATCTTTGTGGTCTTTGACCACGGTGTACTGGAAATATCTGGATGTCGTGGTCTTCGGCTACGGTTTTTGGCGACACCCGAATACCGTGATTTATCATGATCAAGGAAACTGTAGATGGTTTTCAAGGTAATATCATGGTGGATATGTGGTGTATAAGTTATGTTTTCTGACTGCAAATGACTTGCCGACTATTTAAGTTCGTTTCCTAATTAGTTAGGTTCACTTTTTCCTCCCTAGATGGACTCAATTTGGAAAGAGCTGAGTAGAAAATTTAGAGATCTTCTTGAACTTGGTAGGTCAGGAGTGGTTCATCCCATTGCAACTGCGAGTCAAAATCTTCGCACGAATGAAAAGTATGTTTGAACTTTATACTACTTTTCTTTGTTCTCGTCGTAATGCTGAACATGACCAAATTCATTAATTGTTAGCTAATATTCATCTGTAATTTCTGTGTACAGATGAATATTAGGCTATTTCTTGCGCTTCTGTGTGTTCCATATTGAATAAAGGTAAGAAAGAGGATTTTGGGTTAGGCTATTTCTTGCTCTTTTGTGTTTTTTTTTTTGAATATCCCTCTATTTATGTTTTTGGTATGGTTTTCTCTACAGCAGAAGTTTCTTCTTCTTCTTCTTCTTCTTCAACTTCTCAAAGATTCAGAGATTGTTCATAGACCTTTTCATCTCTTAAGGTTTGAATTTCTAAGTTCTTGTTGCTGTACTAGTTGGTTAGTTAGCAATTTTATAATAATGTCAAAATCTGATTTTTTTTTTTTTTTTGGAATCTGAATTCTTAGTGGGTAATTTATAGATGTTCTGATCATTGTATTTCGTTTCATAACATGAGAGCACGCATAACTTTAGAAACTGACTGGAAAGATAATAAGTATATGTCATTCTCACCATATCCCACTGACCTAGCAACCTTCTTGAATGAGTGGAAACTCTTGTCCTCAACGTAAACATTTTCTTGGTAGACACCTTAAATAGCTCTAAGGGTTAGCAAGCCACTTACTGCTTGCTATCTTTGCAATACCCAATTGGTCTTGGATTTAAATTGATAGAAACCTGAATTCATACCATTTAGAGAAATTAGTCAATTCGATTCATATAGGATTAAGGTGCTAGGTCAACTCAACGTTGAAAACTTTCTAATGAATACGAAATAATCCCCGAGCAGAATGTTTTACATAATCATTGTCTTATACTCATTGTTTTCATTCAAAGAATGCATAAATAAACTTGGTCAAATTCTCATGCGGGTTGGGAGGGATTCTATGAATCAAGAATTACACATCTATCTCCCAAGAAGATCTCGAAAGAACTAATGACATCCATAAAGAAAGATCAAAGTATTTGAGACCTATTATAGAAGATATCGAGAATGGAATGATGAGGTATTAAGTTATACCCGTTTTTGTCCGCATTTTAGTGTCTTTGATAACTTACAAATTTGTATAATCACAACAAGCCGAAGTTAGGTCCTAATTATGTCGATTCTCATGTTTTAGTGGTTCGCGCAATATGACGCTAAGTACGAATGCAGAATACGAAGAAACAAACATGCAAGACAAAATTGGAAGAACAAAATGGAGAGAAAAATTTAGAAGCAAAGGTGGGACGGCAGACCAAATGTCAATGAAGTTGCTCAAGTATTACAACAAGGCCACGATTATAGAGACTTGTAAGTCGAGAAGATCTAAGTTGTTTGGTTTTAGGGAAAGTATGCAATTTTAAGTGATTTTATCTAATTTTTCCTCCTTTAAATTTGACTCAAATTTGTAAAAATTCCTCCAGAGAAAATTGCTTACAGTATGGAAGACAAAGACAAACTCAAGGTTGATTTTTTTTTAACATTTTGTTTCATGGTTGTCTGAAATTTATGTTATGGAGACCTAGCTAGGTTATACAATAAGTAGTTGATAACATTTTGCTAGCACTTAATTCACACTCCCAACATGGTAATCCTTATGAGCTGCTCCTTCCCGAAAAACAAACCCAAAAGCAATGATGTTTTACCCACATGAACTTGAAGATGGTGATTAGCTGAATACACAATCTTACTGAATCTAATTACTTATGCTTCTTCATTGCAGCGCTTACAAGAGGAATCAAAAGAAAACCCAGGATCTTACAAATTTTTCAGTTCCATAACAATTATCTTCGATTGTGATATTCTGTAAGACATGTAAAGAAAAAAAATAGTCTTTGGAGCATATGGTATAGGTAGTTGATCATGCGGTGAATTTTCTTGTTAACCCTTCACATCATTTTGGGTTTTTTGTGGAGTCTAGCGAGACGCTTTATATTTATTGAATTAGAGATCTTAAGACGGTTGTTCACATGGTTACTTTACTGGTCCGCTTCAGTTCATGCCCTTGATAGGTTTAACTTTGTTAGAATTTTTTTTTATCCTACGATAATATAATGGTTTGATGAGTTCACGAAGTTGATATCTTAATGTATGGGTGTGTGCATTTGGGAGTGGGATTCTTAAACATGTGGTGGAGATGCGAGGTCCATACAAGCATGATAAATCTGCTCAAGACAAACTTAGTAGGCATTTTGGGTTTCTTATTCGGGTTCATCGGTGGTATTTCTTACTCGGTCTTTATGTTCATTATGATGCATGCTAGCTCCAATGATGGTGAGATTTTTGAAATTGAATGGTGCATCGTTCAATACGAATTTGAATATGCACGTTAACAAAGATAATTAAAGGATATGACCATCAGTTAACGAAGAGGGGATTTATAATCCAAGAGATAAATTATAAGACAGAATAGATTAATTGTTTTTAATATCATCGAGGAACAATAGAGAATACTGGAAATGATATAGCTTTGAAAATACAAGTTTGTTTGTGAATGAACTGTGAACATAAATCACATAAACATGGGTAATAAACATTAAAAACATATTCTTTTAATCTCCCATGCCCATGTGACCATCAATTGCTTTTACATGTGTGATTGTTATCCCTTCTTTTAAAATCATAAGATTTATTTTGTTATTGTTCTTCAAGGGAAAGAGTATAAGATTTCGTTATTAGAGCACAATGAACCTTGATGCAATTGAATGTATACTTGTCTACTGTATGATTAACCCTTAATCAAGAACACGCTATTATTCTTTTCTTGGAGTTGAATTGTAGAGGCTATACACATAGATATACCACCTAGCGCAGAATTTGCTATTCTACACGGACATCTTAATTTCGCTTTGTCTCATTGCGATTCAATATCTTTTTAAAATTGTATCTTTGTTGTCGGTCAATTACTTTGTGATCTAGAACCTCGGTGATGCATCACTTCATACACTCGTAGTTCATATGTATCCCAGGCAGACCCTTTTTTTACAAGTGTCATGGTTGAGTTATCATTTTATATTGGTGTTTCCATATGGAAGGTAGCAATCATCTTCGTGGTTTGTTAAAACTACCTACGGTTTTGGATCAATAAAGGACATTGTTCCCTGTTTTAAACTCTTAACTTAGAATATAGTTGTTATATTACATTCCATCTTCTTTTTTTTAAAAAATAAAAATTCTATCAAATATTTCTTCATTGGTACCCTCCAGAAGTATGTATGGTGGCATCGGGTTGGGCATCTTGTTTCAATTCTTCTAAATATAATTACTTCGATTTAGTTGGTACGGGGAAGCATATCCACGTTAAAAGGTTTATGAGTCGATATACGCTTTGCTAATCAGTAGTCTAAATGTTTTTGGATTTTGTTCTTTATGTATGGGTCTCTCGATTGATGTACGCTACGTTGTTCCGTGACGGGGGCGGTTAAGGAGCACAGACTTTTGTTTACACTTGCAACATCGTGTCTCGCAAGGCTATGCAAGTGTTGGGAAATGTTGGTTCCAAATAACAATCGGATGCAAATAATTCATTCCAAACCCTTGCATGGATTTGCCGGATTGGATTGGGGATGTTGTTGTATGAAGGTGCTTTAGTGAAATTTTTTCATTTTTTGGATTGAAGATTTTGTATTTGTTGAATGTCATGTTATTTATCCGTGGTATTATGCAACTTATGTGGCTCATCGAGAGGTCGAGTGGAGAGAATGAGAATGGGCTATTTAAGGTAATATCCTATTCGTACACTGATGCCGTTAATTTTTTGGAGCGGCTGTCTTATCGATTTCCTGAATTTTGTGTATGATGGTTTATCTAATCTGCTTGCTTGCCGTAGTGAAAGGCTCGCTGAGTAGGTGTAAAACCTATGTCATACTCTTAGGAGATATTCTCTAGTTTACTTATTTCGTACAGAAAGCTATCGGGTTTTTTTCTCTGTTTCTTTTGTGGGTGGTGGTGGTGGATGTAGCAGAATTTCAGTTCCAAAAACAATTATCTTCGATTGTGATATTCTGTAAGACATGAAAACAAAAAAAAAATAGTGATGGAGCATATGGTATAGGTAGTTGATCATGCAGTCGAATTTTCTTCTTAACCCTTCACATCATTTTGGGATTTTTGTGGAGTCTAGCGGGACGCTTTATATTTATTGAATTAGAGAGCTAAAGACGATTGTTCATATCCTACGATAATATATTGGTTTGATAAGTTCACGAAGTTGATATCTTAATGTATGGGTGTGTGCAGGATCTGGGTGTGGGATTCTTAAATATGTGGTGGAGATGCAGGTCCATACAACTGCGTCAAATTTGCTCAAGTCAGACTTAGTAGGTGTTGGGTTTGCTGTGCGGGTTCATCAGTGGTAATTTCTTACTCACTCTCTATTTCTATTGCGTATATTATGATGCATGCTAGCTCCAAATCATTGCCATGGTCATTATTTGGACCTATGGAGACTTTTGAAATTGAACGATGCATCGTTCAATATGAATTTGAATATGCACGTTAACCAACATAATTAAAGAAGATGACCATTAGTTAACCAAGAGGGGCGTTATAATCCAAGAGATAAATTATAAGACAGAGAATAGATTAATTGTTTTTAAGATTAAATGATATAGGTTTGAAAATGCAAGTTTGTCTGTGAATGAACTGTGAACATAAATCACATAAACATGGGTAATAAACATTAAAAACATATTCTTTTAATCTCCCCACACCCATGTAACCATCAATTGCTTTTACATGTGTGACTGCTATCCTTTATTTTAAAATCATAAGATTTATTTTGTTATTGTTTTTTAAGGGAAAGAGTATGAGATTTCGTTATTAGGCACAATTAAGAAAAGGGATTTACTTGTCGATCCAATATTCAGTGTCATAACGCGCTCTGGTATACGATCAATTTTTTCCTTATCGAGCAACTCGACCATCTTATCTGGGAACCGACTTCCGGGGATTACATGAAGTAGCTTTAGCTTAATTATATCTTCACCGTAAAATTTGTGCTTCTTAGATTTAATGTCTGCACCCGTCGCGGTGTCTTTTTTATTATCGCTCATAGCTGGTTCCTGTGCATTACATACATCGTGTAGAAATAATCATCAGTGCGTAACAAAGGATGTATAAGTATTAGTGAATATATATTTAAGTTATATATGAAAACACGCGAGTACCTGAATGCACCTAAATTCTTGTTCTGATTTTTCTTTCATCCTAAAAGCATATTCATATGTCTTAGATTTGAATATGACAATCCATAAACTTTCTTCGGTGGTTTTTCTGAATTTCCATTGTGTTGTCCTTTGTTGTCTATGTTTTCCCTGTAACTCAGGCCTACTTTTTTCTTGAATCATTCTAGATTTTGTGCTTGTTTTGTATTGAATTTCTCCATCTTTTTGTGAATCCATTCCCTGTGCTTATCTATTTTTTTTGGTCCTTTGAATGGAAATATTAGCATGCTCATATATTCCAAATAGATTCGATTTTCATGATTCGCCATCTAGGAAGTTCATCATCTCCAGTTGATTCTCGCGCATTATTTCTTGCAGCACCTTTGTTTCGAAACAAATATTTTTAATTTTTCTTGTGTTGTAGAGTTCTATCTTTAGTTGTTTTTCATCACACCCGTCTTCATCGTTTTTGAAGGGTTCTATTTCGGTGAAAAATTCCATGTATGTGTACCTGCTGCGATTCAAACATACACAATTTCTTATACTTCAAACATAAACTATTTCAGTAAGGTATGAAATCAAATCAAATCAAATGGTTAAGATGTCGGTACCTTTTTGCTTGTTCGGAATCCTTTTTTTTTGGGCAAAGTAGATATACGCTTTCCCTATGACTTTCAAGTACTCTTATACAGGAGGTAGTCTTATATAAGAGATGATAAAATTAAATTAAGAATCCTAGTTGTATGAAAATTTTAAATTTTTAGGAATCACGGTTTTGTTTCTTTTCATAGATTTTGAATACTTGGTTTGCAAGTAAAATAGTCGTTAAGAAACCGATTTATGGTATCTATTACTTTATGGAAATTGTATTGTTTTGGGATATTTATCGCCGCACTATGGTAACTGATGAACTACCTCAGTGGTTATCTATTGACCTAACTATTTCCAGTGAAGTCCACTTCAATATAAATGTGGTACGTAATAAGATTTGGTACCGCAGGAAGAACCATGAAGTTGTCTTCTCATCTGTTCATTTTTATAAATTCTAATCATGAAGTTTGTTAATACTTATACTATGTAATATTGTGTTTCAAGGAAGACCTAATCAGTAGATCGTTATGTCAAACAATCAGGACTGTGAAAATACTGCAGTGATATCTGTAAGTTGTTTTGTATGTTTGTGTCTGTTTTCACCATGCATATTTTTTTTTTGATTTAGATTAAATTTCTTCTCATCATTTCTATATCAGTTGTAGAAATCCCAGAAGAATAAGTTGGTAGGTTATGTGATTAAATTTTATATATCGGCATAGTAGTGACGAAGTAATGAATCATTTGGATAGGTTACTGAGACATCAGATATAAATATTGTAAATCACTTATAATGGCCATGTAATGTAGGTATTCATATTATATTTTAAATTAAAATAACATAAATAGTTGTCGTCATGCATAAAAATTGAAAAACAAAATAAATAATCCATCACGAATTACATCAAAGTTCATATGTGAATTCAATATAGCTCTACAATAAGACCTCGGGGTAGACAATGTTTGTAGTTGAAAGGTCCTTGGTTTCATTGGGTAGTAGAATGGTTATTCTTTGTGCGGCAGTTCATCTAGATAATGCTACGTAAAGTTAACCGTGGCTAAACACATGGGTGCTTAGATCGATCCCAACGTATTTTACTGACTGTCCCTGTGACTTGTTGATCGTCATAGCATAAGCTGGACGTACGGGAAGCCCCGGCCGTCTCGTCAAGTTAATATTCAAATCGATTTAAGACGGTTTGAAATTTATCCTCGGGATAAATACAATTTCTCCAGTCTTTTCGCCAGTTAGAATCTTGGCTTCAATCTCTGACGACGATTATCATGTGCAGAAGAATGAGAACTTTCACACCTCCCAAGTGGATGCAAACTTTAATCTCGAAAAGCAAAATTGAAGAGAACTTTTATTAACAGACTGACACAACTAATTCAGAAAACTTTAGTCTATTTGCGTAATTTTATATTGGCAAAAATGAATTAGTTTTTCGATTGTCACCGTAGCAAATTCATGCTAGATTTTACTTACTAGCTCATGTTCTAGAGGTCGATAAAATCAAAGATTGTATCATCACTAATTTTGTATGGGAGCGAACAACACACAAACCGATAAATAGAGATTAGAGATGCGAAAAGAAACTAATCAAACATTTGGCTTTGAATTGTTGGCTCACCACATTGAAAAGCATGCATAATACAAGAACTAAAGTCGATGTCATGTATGTACCGCACAACTAACTGATGTCCAAATAAATACTATGGTGATGAAATTGAGGTCAAATAATAGTATGAAGAGAGAGTTATACATACCCTCTTGCCTTCTCTTTCATTAATTTTGCCTTCTCTTTCATTAATTTTGCCCTCATCTTCATGTTTCTCTTAAAATTTCAGCTATTTGTCATATCTATCTCTACAGTAAAAAAAAAATTACTTACTTTTAATCACAAATAACAACAAGAATTATGAAACAAAGAGAAAAATCACAAACAACAAGTAGAGTTATATACTACAAAGATGAAAAATTGCAGCTAGGGTTTCAAAAAGAACAATCCTCAACAATAACCTAATTGATTTTTGGGGAAAAAAATATTGAAGCAGAACCTAATTGATGAATCTAATCCAAACCCATATTAGGAAAACGGATCAAATAACAAAACAACATAATGAATTTCCATCTTTTATACTAAAAATGGAAGCTTAATACAGAGAATAATGACTAGAAGGAAGAAGCTAGAGTGTTCAAACCTGAGAATCTGAAATCTAAGCTGAGTTTCCTCCCCTCCTCTTTTCTCTTCCTTGTCTAACTCTATAGATCATAATTCCTTCCATTAAATTCTAAAATACCAGAGGAAAAAAGAATTATCCTTTTTTGGTATGATCAAATTTTGAGATCGAATTGGGGTTTTAGCCTTAGAAGGCAAAACCACGCCATTTCTTCTTTGTTTTTTAATCTGTTACTGTGAATTGTGTGGTTCATATTCACTCCCTCAAGGTTTATTTATTTAGTATTTTTTACTTTTACCTTTTACTCTTATCTCTTTCTTCCACGTATGGACATAGATGTCAGGATTAAGGAAGCATAACCGATGGCATTGCCTTGACCCACGTAGCGGGTGTATCCCTCCAACTACCGAGGCTAGGTTTTTGAGTTTATCCTATAAATCAACTTTTTTTTTTAAAGAACAAATTTTTATTCATTATTTAGAGTTACACGTCGGTCAGTTGGAACTTGAGCTTGGTCGAGTACAATAAAAGGAAATCTGGTGGTAAACCAGACCAAGCCTCTGCTGATGGAATTTGGTGTTGATGGGCTGAAAAATCTGCTCCCCTATTTGCTAGGGCACCGACAGCTTGATTACCTTCCCTGAATTGATGAGGGACAACAGAATGTGGTATTTGTTGAAGCATGGAAATGGATTCCGCAAGCCAGTTTACCACTACCAATTCCACATGTAAATGTGTTGGTTGTAGTTTGATGACCTCTCTAAGTCCTGCATGCACCGTTCCGATTTTGCTACCACTCTTTAGTGTAATGCCCACCGGAATGGCTGCCGAAAGGATGTGGTTTCCATGAGTTACGAAGGATATAGCTCTGGCTCCTGCCAACCTGGGATCCTCTAGCTGCCCCATCTGCATTCAATTTTAACCAAGGAAATGAAGGAGGATGCCAATGAACATGGATTGTGGTAGTAGGCCTGTTGTGATGAATGATGGGTAATGGTGCTTGACCAATTACTGGCGAAGGTGTGTGATAGCAACCAAAGAGGTATTCCATAAGGAGTTTTCCTATTATCTAAATTGTTTGATGTTGCCCAAGTTGCTGGAAGGCCACGTGGTTCCTCTGAATCCAAATCCCCCAGAAATATAAAACGAATACGATAAGATAGAATACGCGGTTGTGGTGATTGAAATAATAACGCTTTGAATTGATGAAACCATCCAGGAACATTGCCAGCATTTGAGCCCAAATTGTAGCGGAATGCTGACAGTTAAAGAAAAGATGATAAAGGTTTTCTATGTGGTTAAGGCACCTAAGACATTTAGGATCATTAATTAGCTATCGATCGGTTAAATAACAACTCCCTTGTTGGCAAACCTGCATGCAAAATTTTCCAAAATAACACTTGGATTTTCGGTGGACATGCCAATTTCCAAACCTTAGAAAACACCTTCGGTTGTGGCTGGGTAGGAGTTGTAGAAGAGCCATCTTCTATTAAAGCCCGGTACGCAGACTTGACCGTAACATTCCATTGGTCGTGAATCTCCATCTCATCGAATCAGCAGTAGCACTTGATGGCAGATGGATACTAAGAATTTGTAGGGTGGTAGTTAAATTCGGAGACATTGAACGTACCTTGATTACGTCCCGCTGATTGTTGATGGGGTTAATAAGGTCTGCCACCCTAGTGAAACCGGAAGAATTAGTATTTTGGAGTGCAGCACAGAAAAGCCGAGCCTGCTCCACATGGAGTTTGGCTGGTGCTTAATTTGCCAAATGCGTTTTAGGAACAAAGCTTTGTTCATCGATGCCGCTTCTCTGACCCCTAAGAAAAGATTAATTTCCCAATCCACGACAACTTGATTTTTGTCATTCTCGTTGACTGAGAACAACGCTGCCTCATGATCATAACCATGGAACAATGTTTTGTTGAATGCCTCATGTGCAACATCTTCACAATCTCCTTCCGGTATATCTGAAGAGTAGTGTTCACGATCACTATCCACTGAAACTTCTTCCAAGCACAAAATATTAGTAACATGATAATCCTCTTGACTGCCTTCCGACAATTCCATGGGTGCATGGTTGCCTTAGGAATCCCCATTGGGGCTTCCATAAGTTCTCTGTGTTGAATTGTTTTTACAATTCGCCACAAGTCTTCAATCGACACCTCATCTTAGCCAACTCTAATCGATTCCTCTCCATGATGCAGAAAAAAAAATCTAGGATCTTTCGGCTCTGATACCAATTAATGTAAAGAAAATCATAGAATAGGTAGAATACGGGTAGATTCAAGCGGAACTTCGATAAATCTGAGTTCTAGGGTAGACACTCATAAAAGACATTAAAGTCATATTAAAATTGATAATAAAAAACCCCTTAAATCGTAGCACATGGAGCTCTTTATATAGATAACTCCCTAAACCCTAAAACTTGTTATCTAAGATAACTGAAGACATTCCTAAGAAATTCCACTTTTGGTACTGAAATTGTATGTTTCTTTCGGGTGATAGTTGGATTTGCTGGATTATACTGCCAAAACACCATCATATAGATCTTCTGCAAAATGCATCAATGTGTTCGGAGGTCTCAAGAAAATCGACCCAAATTACCATTACACATAATCCTGATAAGAAATATAAGAGGATAACTTGGATTTAGTAGGAGAATGTTTTAAGCACTTTAGAAGGAAGACAGATAGTTCCAGAAGTTATTCTTGAATGGTTACCTAGAAAAAGAAAGGGCATTAGTTCACTCTGTTCTTTCCTTCATCAACCATCAACATCATCTCATCTAGATGCTACAGAGGTCCATTTTCATTTCCATACCACAAATAACTACTTGTTACTACTATGAAATTAGTTTTTATCTACCCATTGCACTTCATGTAATGCATCTCTAAGATTGTAAATGCATCTGGATACTTTTTGCATTACTAAACCGACAACTACGGACACACACTTTTGGCTTGTGCATCTTACACATATCATGACTTTTCTTCCTGGAGTCTGAAAATTTTCCATGGATTGGCCTACAAATTGGACCAACTTGAATTCATCCTCACAAGAGATAAAGAATAAGTTAAAGAGAATGGTTCAACCCTTTTTATTTAAAGCGATTTTGATCAATTTAAATTGCCATTACATCATTTGATCCTACAATTCAAAGACTATCGTTTCTCGGATAACATATCTTAAACCAATAAAACAGAAGTTTTAAACGACAAAGATATCTAAAGATTGTGATTACTAAGAACCAGCAGGATTAATGGGGAAAAAAAAATCTCAAGACCCGAGATTGGACTTCCTTCGGTATTCATGTTTCCATTGGTAGGCAGCGTATGATGCTTATTAAAACCCAAGTATGAATGGGGATAAGTAGAAATACTATTCTACCTTTCTGATGCACATGAACATCTATTCTACCAAGAATAGTAAACTTTTGCTCAAATATTATTATTCTACAAAAATATATGCCAATAGTCTACTTAGAGTATAAACACGTGCCTACGAATTATAGTTTTCAATTACACATAAAACCACTACGTCAGTATTGCAAGGAGAAGAGCAGAGGAAGCAAAGAATTGGCATCAAAACACCAAAGGTTAATCAACTCAGAGCAAAATCTCCATCAGTATATACTATAAGTAAATAGCAAATTGTGCAGTTAACAGAGCAACATAGTTTAATTGCAGGCTACAACCTACAAGAGTAATCATAGTAGATATTATAACACCATTTTACATTTCAATTGCATGAGATTTTAAAACTGTCATGTTATCAAATCTGAAATGCTTAAAATCTCAATCAAGGGTATCAGTTTATACTTACGTAGAGATATCTAGCTTCACATTGGTGCTACCCACGCAAAGCAGTGCTTTTTGTCTCCTCACTTGGTCTTGTTCTTTCACTGGATCACATTGTCTTCGTATCTTTTTCTCCTAGTGCTTTTAATGAAACTAAGGTCTTCTTATGAAGGATTGCTTGAGTAATATACTTACCAAAACTCACATCCAGTTTGGAAGATGAAGCTTTTGGATCATAAATACAAATATTTCTATGCGCATGGTAGAGAAGCCTACCAGTCTTTGTATACCCAAAGGGCGGTGTTGTGTGACTGTTGAAGCAAAACTCTCTACTCCAGCTGAAGTTATTACTATCTTTGTTCATCTTCAATATCCATATGTCACAGTAACCGGCACGGTAATTATAAGTAACGCTTAAAAAATCACCTAAAACCCCTAGTTTAATAGGTGCATATGGAACAACAGCTCGAGTCAAACAAGGTGGTGGTGCCGCAAGTTCACTGAACTTTTCATCACCCAAATGAAACGCAAGAATAATGTTTCCTTCCTTGTCCACCCAATGAAGAGCTCCATTTGCAAACGCACCATCACATTGTCTAACCTGTTTTATATTGATATCCATCGTTCCCGCATTTCTCCATTCATTGTCACTCCCACAAGTGTACACTTGAACAATTCCAACATTTAAGTCTCCCCCAGATTCACATATCCTAACAACGTTGTATTTGTATCCATTGGGTGGAGGAACGTAACCAAACCCAGTCCACCAGTAATTTGAATTTCCATTAGATCTTGGAAGCATAATGTATTCTCTAGTTATTGGATTACAAATATAAGCAGGTCTATAATCATATCGAATAGCAACACCCCCCGTATACCATGAATTGAAGCAAATTAAACCATGACATGAATCCACCAGAAAACAATCTTTAAATGTGTGGGTTAAATTCATCCTTCTTTTCCTAGTAAAGAGTGTCTCCTCCTAATATTTCTCATCATCATCATATCCAACATAATAAAATTCACTAGAATCTTGTTCGCGACAATGGATAATACAATCTAACTTACCCATCCTGGAAGATGATAGGATGATTCAAAATGCAATCAGAGAAGGATAGATGTTGAACAACATCTCTCCAAGTTTGGCGTACCAATTTGCATTCCAAAACTGATTTTGATGGTAAACGAGTTAGAATTTCTAACATAATCTCTCTTGGTAGATTGTTAAACCTCTTCATTATGAAACCCTTGTCTATCTGGAGAGGAGTAATGAGACAGACAGTAAATTGGATCAAACAATGACACGAGCATGCGCCTTCTCTACTTGCTCTTCAGGCTCCACATTACCCTTTTTCTGCAATTACAAAATCGACCAATCATCCAACAATGAGCTAATATGTAACCAATAAATTTAGACATAAATGAAGATCTGAAGAGATATAACATGTGTCTGTAATGGTTTGATACTATCTACTTTTTGTTGAGTAACACACTTGTGCAATTGATAGCATCACCACCTTGCTGCAGCAAAACACATAATTCCAAAGTTATTCACCCCAAGTACACAGACATCAGCAATTTTCCAATCTTATCCAGTAAAATATGTTTGACACCTTACTTTCAATTCATTATCCTTCAATTACACAGTACAAGCACACTCCATCAAGATTCTCAAAAAAATATTTGCTGTAACATAAAATAAAATCATACAAAACCCAATTAATATCTAAAACCATAGATGAACAACATATTATGAGGACCCATTTAATGTAAAGAAAATCATAGAATAGGTAGAATACGGGTAGATTCAAGCGGAACTTCGATAAATCCGAGTTCTTGGGTAGAAAATCATAAAGGACATTAAAGTCGTATTAAAATTGATAATCAAAAACCCCTTAAATCGTAGCACATGGAGCTCTTTATATAGATAACTCCCTAAACCCTAAAACTTGTTATCTAAGATAACTGAAGACATTCCTAAGATAATAGACTCTAAAATGGATATTCTAGATATTTCTAAGATTTATCTAAATAATAAAAACGAAAATACCATAATTAGACATATACCAATAATATACCATAATTAGACATATACCAATAATATACCAATAATACCATAATTAGACATATACCATAATTAGACATATACCAATAATATATAAAAAATACTTATTCTCCATATTTTATCCTGCATCATTCTTCCCTTGTTAGAGAAAATTCGACCTCGAATTTTTCCTTTGTAGTTCTCTTGTGTATCTTTTGTAAACTAGTCGACCTCGAACTTTTGGTTTTCACAAGCGGTAACCTTGGAATCTTGAAAACAACAAGCAAAAAGTGACTAACGCCTCATACGATGACTCTTTTCCTTTTCCACGATCAAACACATAACCCACATCACCGTGGTGTCAACCCTGTTAGTAGTGGCCACTAAGTTTTCTCACGTCACCTTCTCCTTGGTTGACCAAAAACATGCTTTCGGCAGAACGATTTACTAGCGATCATCTTTAAACAAAACAAAACTCTTGGCCTCTTTGCTTCTCAATCAATTTGCACCCACATGCGGATGACAACTCATGTGCCACCCACAACAGACAAGAAATATTGTTCAATCCATCTTTAGATCTTGTTGCCGCTTTGCCACGATCAAAGACAAAAACAGTAAGATGATCTATTTGTCTCGATTCCTTTCGCCTTTGAATAGCATATGGGTTAACTATGTAAATAATAACCATAATCACCAACAAGTACATAAATGCTACAACCAGATTTTCTACCCAAATAATGGCGATAATCACCAAGGTAATAGTCACTAAGTTTAGGTGAGTTGCGAATTAGATTTCGATCGCCTTCTTCCTCTGTTTCGACCTTCCTCGATCAAAAATAAAAATCTCATTATTAGTGACATTGTAAATTGGAATCTCACCTTGTGGAACCAACTGATGGCTAGCCTTTACATGCTCTCTTGAGTAATGGATGTCCATTGCAAGGGAATCTTTATTTAATGTATCCCTCCCACTGTTAGAGAAAACTAGCCCATGAATTTTGTTGATACACCACAAGTTTCTTTACGGAAAAAGTTCTTCCTTGTAACAATCGATGTTGATCCAAAATTGTTTACTATGGAGTCACCTAGCATTTCGAAGGGGAATATATACGAGATCATAGATACCATCTAAGAATCAACTTAGGAATTAAGGCTCGTCTATCGACTAATACAGATTGAAACATAAATGTGATCTCTAACAACTTGATTCATTATCAAACTTAAGATAATAAGAAACAAACTTGGATATTGAATTTCAAAATCTTTCTTGCTAACTCTTGACTCATAGTATTTCTCCCTTTGTTATAAAATTTGTCCACAAATTTCCACTGGTCATAATTCTCTCCAACTTCTTTTTATGTCGTAAACATGGTCTCATAAAATCTGATCTCAAGAAACGTCTTGAGTTTCCCTTAAAATATGAGTATTATGATTATTATGAAAAGAAGCTTGTTATAAGATAGAATCAAAATCAACTTACGATTTGTTGTTTGATCCTCCATGAATGGACCGTGACAATCTTCCTTACGCCAAATCTCATCATCCGGATAAGTATCATATATAGTGGTAAGTCCCAATCCACCTAAAAAACTTGATTTTTGTCATTCTCGTTGATCGAGAACAACGCTTGTCCTCATGATCATAACCATGGAACAATGTTTCGTTGAACGCCTCATGTGCAACATCTTCACAATCTCCTTCGGTAGATCGAAGAGTAGTGTTCCACGATCACTATCCCGAAACTTCTTCCAAGCACAAACATGGTATCAGATAATCCTCTTGAATGCCTTCCCGACAATTCAACGGGTGCATGGTTGCCTTCCTAATCTCCATTGGGGCTTCCATAAGTTCTCTGTGTTGAATTGTTTTTACAATTCGCCACAAGTCTTCAATGGACACCTCATCTTAGCCAACTCCTAATCGATTCCTCTCCATGATGCAGAAAAAAAAATCTAGGATCTTTCGGCTCTGATACCAATTAATGGAAAGAAAATCATAGAATAGGTAGAATACGGGTAGATTCAAGCGGAACTTCGATAAATCTGAGTTCTAGGGTAGAAACTCATAAAAGACATTAAAGTCATATTAAAATTGATAATAAAAAACCCCTTAAATCGTAGCACATGGAGCTCTTTATATAGATAACTCCCTAAACCCTAAAACTTGTTATCTAAGATAATTGAAGACATTCCTAAGATAATAGACTCTAAAATGGATATTCTAGATATTTCTAAGATTTATCTAAATAATAAAAACGAAAATACCATATTTATACTATAATTAGCTATATACCAATAATATATAAAAAATACTTATTCTCCATATTTAATCCTGCATCACCATTACTCTAACATCATATACGAACAAAACCCCTAATCAAAACCTCTTCTGAATCCTAAAAGTACAATCAATTTGTAGGCATACTTCTTTAAGGAATTTTATCAAACAGTGATTGAGCATTGTACAATATTGTTAGGTGTTTCAAATTTATCCATAATCATGAGTTCATGAATCATGATTGTTGCATGATAATCCATGTAAATAACTGCACATGATCTTTTATACCATCGTATGGTAATAAGCACTACACATGATCATCTCTATAGCTATTGAAGGTTTTAGTTTGGATAAGAAGCAAACAAGAGATAAGAACTAGAGACAAGAAAAAAAAAACTAGAGACAAGAACTTACTAACAATGATTAACCTTTAACAAGGAATTAAAAGTTTCAAAATGAAGAACCCAATAATTTGAAATTTGGAAGGAAATACGAAGCTGTTTTAGAGTCTGGAACTTGTTTAGTTAGTGTAGAACAAATTTGATTTGTCGGATGCACCTGATTTGAAACAATGGACCGCGTAACCCGGTAAATAGACCGCACCCATAACACTCGGTCTTCTTCATCGGGTCGGCTACCCATACCGAATTATTATTATTATTACTCCTTCTGTTTCTAAGAAAATAGGCTGGTTTGTGTGCCGATCCTCAATTTCTCCTTTTATGCATAAATAATTTAATAACACCGTTACTAACACCAACTGAACCTTTTCCCTCAACTCTCTGTCCCAATATCTCATTATCATCCCTAATTCTCCACCATAGAAAACGTAGAAAAAGAAGAAGCCGGGGAGGAAACAAAGGTAGTAGGAAAGAGAATTTAATGTCTCTTCATTTAGTTTTAGGTTTAGCATTATATACCTTGAACTGAGGGAATGATTAACCCTAGATAATCTGACGGTCAGGATTAAATATAAATTAATTCATTAGGTACTGTGACCAATTTGTAGTTAAACAACGGGTTTTGCAGATCGGTCCAGGGCTAACCTCGTTTCCTACAAGCTTGATATTTTCCCAACCTAACTTGGCTTGTTTAGAAACCATCAGTAGGGACGATTTTTTAATAGCTAGTTTATCAACTCAAGGGTTTCGAGTTTGTTTGCCAACTCATTTTATGAATTGGATTATTTTGAAGCCAAATTGAAGGGTGAAAAGGCATTTGGAATTGGTTTCGAGTTTATATATATAGTAGTAGTATTGTGTACTTTAAATCGATATCCAATAAGAGATATTTATATGGTAATGTGATTGCAAGAAGGTGAACCGATGATTTGTTAGAGAAAAAACGCTTATCAAATAATTGGCGATCGACATTACATTTTAAATAATCTAACATGTATAGAGATTTACTATACTACTTTTTTTTTTGAAGCATGCATATAATAAAACCAACTAAATTGTTATTATACGTGGGAATGTGATTCCCATAGAGTCACTCAAAAGAATTTGGCTCAGAAAAACCGAATTCGTCTGTTCCCAAATTGATGTTGATACGTTTCCGCTTTGGTTGTCGTCGGCTGCAAAGTTTTCTAGTCCATCTACTGCTTGGTTTCCTTCTCTATAGTTATGTTGGATAACACAACATGGGAATTGACTCATTTGATGTATGATTTCTTCGATCATTGCAGAGATATATCATGGCGCTTCCTTTGGATTTTTAATGAAGTGCATGATATTTTCCGAGTCCGTCTCGAATATGACTCTAATCCAATTTCTTTCAATGGCTGCTTTGGTCGCTATTACTGTGGCCCATGTTTCCGCCGTCAGTGTTGTTGTTATACCTAGAGGTTGTGCAATAGCCAAAACCGTGTGTGCGCTTGAGTTCTCGCATATGACTCTTTTGCTCCCGCTTTCCCGGGTTGCCTCTAGTTGCACTATCGGTATTTATTTTAAACCAGTCTGATGCTGGGAAATTCCAACCCACTTGAATGGTTATAGAAGGTTTTGTTATTTTGTTTCCAATCCGCAGGAAGCTCCCCCGGAGGGCGGAGGGGAGGTTGATTTTGCCCATTCAAATTCTTGTTGTTGTGCGAAAGATCTTGCCTGAGGATGTCGTCATGGGTGGAGTGTGTCCGATTGAATATGATCTCATTTCGGTTGTCCATATAGACCCATGAGGAAACAACAAGATGTGATATATAGTATTACCTCGAGTTTAACGATAATCTCGAAATGGTTATTTGGTGGTTTATGATAATTGGTTGGTGGTTACCTTGGGTTTGGTTTGAGCCGATATGCGGTTGAGGGTGGTCCAAAGTGGATGTAGCCATTGGATAATGAATCGACATGTGATTGGCTATTTCGGGCTCGAGTTGCAACGGGGGCGAGAGGTTGGAAGTGGAGAGATTGATCGATGAAGGAGAGCGAAAGGTTGGCAAACCTTCATTACGGCTTCTTCCACAAGAAAAGTTGTAATTTCGGGAGGACACGGTAAGGTCCATAAGAATTTTTGTGTTTGGAAGTGGTGGAGGGTGAGGTTGTGGAGAGAAGCGGTTTCTTGTTGATTGGGGACAAAATTGTGCCTGGATCTTTGGTGTATTTCAGGATTAGAGTGGGGCCAAATAATTTTGTCTGAGTGTTGTTAGGGGGAAGGTGGATATTTATAATATGTTGGGTGGAAGCATTGGGTAGGATGTTTAGCTGATCGTGATTCCAGTTATGAGAGATGGGGTCGATTAAATCTGCGACATATTGAATGGGGTTGCATTGGGTTGGATCAAGGTTTTGAAAGTGAGGTATCCAATTAGCTTGGATAGGGGTATCTAAACCATTTCTATTTGGTGAAATATATGATTTTTTATAGAAAGGGAGAGATGCCATTTGTTTCCATTGTGAGGTTTGTGATGCGGGTTATTGAAATTGTACCTTGCAATATAGGCTGATGGTGTAGGTATTTTTCTTTGAAGAGGCTTGAGCAAATGGAATGTGGTTGGTCTTGAATGTTCCAAAAAAAATTTCATGAAAAGAGCTTTATTGTGATGACTACTCTTCCTAATACCCAGTCCTTCCTCCACTATTGGCTTGTTTAGCTTGTTCCATCCTAATGGGTGAAGTTTTCTGATCGAAGAATCGTGACCCCGGAAAAAACTCCTAGTGATTCGATCATTTTGTTTGTGAACACTGGTTGGGAAGAACTGTGTTTGCATGAGGTGATTTGAGGTTGGTGTTAATGAGGTTTTTATTAGGACTAGTCTCGCTGTGGGTAAGGCATTTTGTGATCCATCCTTGAGCTTTGCGAGCCAATCGTTGGAGTAGTGGTTCGAAGATGTGACGAGAGGTCCTCCCGTGTTTGAATTGAACTCCTAAGTATATAGGTGGGATTGATGTGGTTTGCATGCCAAATAATTGGTGAAGATTATCTATGTCTTTGTTGTTGTAGCTTTGGGTGATTAATGATGGTTGATTTTGTTCGCGTTGATAATTTGACCAGTGAAAGAGACGTATGATGAAAGGATTCTATGAAGGTGATTTCTACTTTCTGATGTTGTGTATGTGATTAGCAAATCATCTCGCATACATTAGGTGTAGGATGGAAGTGCCTTTTTTGATATCCGGATTCCTTGAATCGAGTTTTTTGCCTCAAGTTTGGCAAGATTTGTTAGCCAAATTTCCGCACATATAATAGATATGTAGGAAGATATGGGATAAACCTTTCTAACTCCTGGTAGGAGTAATGAATCAAACAGATGTACCATTGATGTTGATTGAGTAAGTTGCGATTTGATACATAACATGATATATTCCACAAATATTGATGGAAAACCTAATATCAGAAAGTTTTTGATGAATCCCAGTCCAGGCTATCATAGGCTTTGGATGTCAAGTTTGAGGGCTATTTTTGGGTTTTTGGTTGATGATGTTCGATGTGATGAAATAGCTCACGGCAATTGTGATGTTATCATGTATGGATCTCTTAGGGACGAAGGCACTTTGATGTGGACTTATTAAGAATGAAAGAACGGGACGTAAAGCGGTTGACTAGATTTTTGATATGATTTTGTAGCTGACATTGCAAAGGCTTATAGGTCTAAATTGAGAAGGTTTTGTTGGGTTGTCAACTTTCGGAATTAGTGTAATGTTTGTATGATTCATGAGTGGGTGGATGTTTAAATTATCGAAAAAAACTTCGAACCATAACAATTAATTGAATATGGGTGGTGTCTCAGAAAACTTTAAAAAACTTACTGGTGTATCCATCTAGACTAGGAGCACTTTCAGAGTTGATGGAGAACATCGCTTGCTTGATTTCCTTTTTATTCTTATTGCAGAAATTTGGTCACATCAGGACTTGGTGTCAAGTCAATCGGAGCTATTTCTTGAGAGTTCTTCGTCGTAGTTGTGTTTGTTTGAATATTGAGTAGTAAAAATGATCGAGGATGATCTGCGGATCACTTGATCCTTATCAACAATTCGCTTGTTTTGCCGATCTTGTAATTGCTTTATGTTGCCGCGCTTCGGTGTATGGTTGCCTTGAGTGTCAAAGAAGGTTGTATTATTGTCACTGATTGAGCCATTGAATTACGGATCTTTTTGCTGCTTATGTCGTATGGCATTGAAGTAAAGTTAGGTGATTATCGCAGTGACTCTTTTCTCGCGATGATGTATCCAAAAACTTTGTTCTTCCTAGATGGAATATCACATTGATGTTGAGCTATCTTAATTTTTGCAGTTGATTTGCAAATTAACTTTGGAAGATGTCCAATAGTGTCCTTGTTTCAATCCATTAGTGTTTGTCCTGTTGTGATTAACCTGAGCTGAAGATCTAGGGAAGAATCTGAGTCTCTTTGTTGTGTCTATGTTGATTCGACAATTTGCTTGAGATGTGGATGTGTCAGCCATAGATGTTCAAACTTCTAATTTTTTGTCCTTTTGCTAATCAATCTTTGGTGTATGAACGCGGGGAATGGGTCGTGATACGACGCGATCCTTGGAAGGTGGGTAACTCGTGGCATGAGGGTTTGTTGTTCTCAATGTTGGGTTGCAATTGCTCTATCCGGGATCTTTTCCATAATGTTGTCTTGGCCTTGTTGATTGTTTGTCCAAGTGAATGGATCCTCGAAATCTAGGTCGATGAAACCCATTTGATCTATCATTGTGAGGAATGGTTGAGTCGACTATACATGACTTGTTCCGCTCATTTTTTATCCGATTGGTCAGATGTCATTAAAATCCCTATCGAAGCCAAGTGGATGAGTTGTTGGTATTTGGGAAGATTGTTGAAATCTTGCCAAAGTTTGTTCTTGCATCGGATGAGGAGGACCGTATATGCCTGCACTGACCATGGTTGTCTTTTGATTTGGAGGGGAGTAATAAGGACGTGAATGTAACTTTGGGATTGGAGAAGGACTTGGATGTTCTATACTACTCGTATAAGATTCTTGTTATACTTTTAATTTATATTAATAAATATACTACTTATCTTGTGAGTTTCAAATGGTTTATCTCGTGCGCTCAAAGATTTACCGGATATTTTTAACAAACCCTTAATTGTAGACGCTATGGCGCCTAGCGAGTGCCGAGATGGTGTCTCAGAGAAAATTTTCTGTTTTTAGGATTTTTTCAATGACAAAGAAAACCGATTAGAAACATCGTTTTCCAATGGAAACCATTGTTGTCTGTTGAAGGAAGAGAAATGTCTATTCACTCTGAAAAGATGCCTGTTGGAGATGAAGAGTTATCTTCAACGGATGTAAAATCCTCTATGAACATCGTTTTAGATTTTCATTCAAAACACATCTCAACTCTTTCGGTTTTCTCTCTCTAACAAGCATCATCAGAAACTAGTTTTGTGTGTTCTTAGTTGGGTCAAGGTTGTACAAGCTTTAAATCCAACATTGTTATGGGACTTCAAGTATCCTGACGACAATATTCATTGTCCTATTTGTACTCGCCAATCTAATTAGGAAGTGTCGAATAATTGTTAAAAAGAATCTAATATTAATGCCTTGAACCCAGAGATAGCATTCTTTTCTTCACCATTTTTAGTGTCAATTTTCCAAACCAGTTTTAGTGTCAATTTCCCAACAAGACCATGCAACTGTTTCGGTACAATTGCATAGTGCTCTTTTAAGCTCTCATTATCTCTAATTGGCATTTTATAGATTGAAAATTAATTAGCAAGTGATCATGATCAAGCACATGCATACATAATTGCAGCTTAATTTTGTTCACAAGATCCCTTGTTATTTAAGTGAACATGCATATTGTTTTAAACTTTGTTTTTTACCGGAAGTAGTTGACTAGTTATCACCATGCCATGCCATGCCATGCCTCATCCACCACTTGGTCCTGTGGTCGAAACTCTTTGACCTTGGGCGTGGATGGAATGACCAGTTGCCATTGTTTTTTCATTCGCAGTACAAACTATTTTTTTTTTGGTCCTGTGAAATTTGGTTAATTCACAAGATTCATGTTGCGCTTAATGAAGTTGATGATGATTTACGTTTGTCCCCATCTCTAACAGTGTTTTTGTTTTATTCACAATCAATCAAAATGACCACCCGGCATCTCAAATCCACAATTTGGATGGACCCATTCAAAATGACCAAAATGTTTTGTATCTTTGATTTTGTTACCCTTGGAATCCATGAATTTTTCCCATGGCAGGGGCTCCTAAGTAAATTAGTAATTAAAAGTAGGATGTTATGGCTGTGAATCTGTGATTTTCGCAGTCTCAGTAGTGAGAGAAAGAGAGAGAAACTGAAAACGTCGCCCTCACTCTGGTCTGGGACCGAACTATGAACTCAGAATCTCAGTCTACTAACCAACCAGAAGCTGATGATCTTTTTTGTCGGTTTACCCTAAAAATGAAAAGAAAAAAAGAAAGAGACAAAGGGTTTGATCTCAAGTCTTTTTTCTCTCTCAAATTTAGGTCAGAGAGAGAGAGCTTTTTTTCTTCTTCTTCCTGCACTTCTCAAAACCAACCACACATCAGAGAAGGAAGAAATTAAATCAAAAACCCTTGTTAAGAATCTGATTAAATACAGGAAAGTGGAAATCTAATTTACAATCGGTAAGAACCTGTTGGTTTAAGAATCTCTCTCTTTCTTTTCGATTCTGTGCATATTTGTTTTGCCAATTATTTACTGTTTAACTTAGGTCAAATATCTTGAAGCTTTGATAATCAGCAAATTAGGTAGTTTCTCTCTCAAATTGTGATTTCCACAATTTTGGATCTAAATACTAATTTATATATTTAGCTACTCATTTTTTTCAAACTTAAATCGCCCCTTTTCATTTTTTTCTCTTTAGCTACTCATCATAATATGTTCATATCTGTACATACTCACTCACATAAAACAATCGGATCCATGTTATAGATGTCTATTGAACATTTTGAACAGATTATTATTTTTATTATTTGAGATAGACTAATGTACTTGTATCTCAGGGGTCAAAGTACCCTTACTTTGTTTAGAATCTTCTCCCCTCTTTTCCCCTTTTACATGTATCCTAACCATGAATGACTGTGGTCCGTCTATGGAGATTATCATATACTGTAATACAGTTATTTATAGAGATTATCGTATATATCAGATTGTTATTTCGATTAATCGTTTATCGGTTTATCAATCGTTTTTCTCATAACTTATCTTTCTATCTAGATTTTGTGGAAATCACAACCCTAAGTTGGAAGCATAAGAAAATCGCTGCTCAATTGACAATTTATCGGTGTGGCCCAAGTTCGGAAAATCCCTGCACAATCTCAGTAAGTATTCTGTTTAATGAACCTCTGTTTGGTAAATTACTTTAGAGAACCCAATGTTGTTTCAACTTTCATTAATTTTAGTAGATTAACTGTTCGATGAATTGTCTCATTGAACCAGCAAACAGACCTAATTAATCTCCCTTGTACTTCTCTTTCTTTATGTTAAGCAATGTTGATGGATAGCGATCTTTAATTAAAGTATTTATCTAAAAAGTATTTTCCTCTGTTTTTTTTTTTTTTGTGTGTGTGATCTTTTTAGGTGTAGATTTGTGATATGTATTGTTGCTTAACTGTTTTTCTTGATTTTAGCTATGGCAAATTGTAAATCAAGGTATCATACTGAGAAGAAAAAAGCATATAAGAAACAACTAAAGAAGATTAAGAAAGAAAGGGTTAGATTGGAGAAACATCAAATCCAAGATAAGGAGGTCCTTAACCATCAAAACAACAGATTGGGGTATGTTGTTTTTTCATGATGTTTGATGATTTAGCATGTTATGACCTCTAATTTTAAGCAAGCTCTATTACACAGGTTGGGTGGAATTGTTCAAGAAAAAGAAGTTGGTGAACCACAACAGTTTCAAGCGGTCATGTTTGAACAAATGGAGGAGCACCCTGAAAGCAATGAATTGGGGTATGTCTTGTTGATACTTTTTGATGATTTAGCATGTTATGACCTCTAATTTTACGTAAGCTCTATTACACAGGTTGGGTGGAATTGTTCAAGAAGGAGTTGGTGATCAACCACAACAGTTTCAAATGGTCATGTTTGAACAAGTGGAGGAGCCAAACGAAATTGGGTATGTTTTCTTCTTCTTCTTCTTCCAGTTTTACCACTGCCGAGTATTGTGTTCAAAGAGTCATATTCCTCAAGACTTCAAGTAACTTCTAACCTTAGTAG
>JAJJWW010008814.1:0-63797 GCA_023531295.1 Papaver armeniacum
GTGGTGAATGATGTTATGTGATGAGCACGAAGTGATTTATTTTCACCCATAAATACATTAGTTAGGCCTCATTTTATCAATAATAAACTTGTTTGTAGGTGTTTTTGTCAAATAAGCTCTTATGGAAAAAGTTTAACAAAGTGGTTTTTGTACCGGAGGACATGTTATTCGGACTCGATTTTTTGATAAAGGGCACCCACCATTAAGGGGCACCCTTAATTCTGTCGCACTCTTGATTGGATAAGGGGCAGTCATCTTCTTCGTTTGAATTTCAAATTTTGGCGGGAAAATGGGTGCGAGAATTAGGGTTGAAGTTTTGGAGGTGTTTGGGTGAGACTAAATGGTCAAATCAAATGGGTTTTGTTCTGTGTGGCCTAAAGAGAGATGGCAATGTGCTTTGTTTTGATTATATTTGGCTGAATAATCAACAATCGATGAAACAGCAAGAACATTTTTGGCGAAAGAATGGCGATGTTAAGAAAAGCAGTTTAGGGCCGGCCAGAGAGATTTAGTGAGACTTAATCGGAAGTTAATTGGTTGGATATGTTACTGTTTTAATTAAAATAGGGATGTACGTCAATTGGACTTGAGAAAATAGAGCTGCAACGGGAGTTCCAACAAAAACGGGGTTGAACCATTCTCAGTTTTATTATCTTTTCACAAGTTGATTGAGTATTTTTGGCGATTGCACAAGTTGTTGAGGAGTTTTTTACATCCATATTGTGTTCGCAACGTGTTGGGAGTGTGTTTGGATGCAAAAGAAGCATGTAGGAGTTATACGGAAAGAAATCTAGGTATTATGCGGAGGAGTAAAGAGAAGATATTGCATTAAATCTGTAGATATTTTTAGGTCATGTCAGTATAAAGAGGTGTTGGGGGTCATGGAATGATCGCCGAGAGTTTGGGAGAAGAATAGAGAGTGGCGAGCAACTTTCCTCGGGTAGCTGCCGAAGAAGGTAGAAGAAGAACATAGACGACACTATCGGATCATCGTTTAGAACTGGCCGCATGTTCACATCTTACTTGTTGCTTGTCTACGATATTTCCAAATATAGTCTTTACGTAACAAAAAGCAAAAAAGCCGTAATCAGTAGTTTGTAGCGGCCATTAACCGTGCAAATTCTCAGTTTATTGTATTTTCTCTTCTTTTCTTCATTGTAAGCACCATTTGAGCTATAAAAATATTTTGAGAGCGCTTCACAATATGAGTAGCTAAACCCCTACATTGGAGTCGACGGAGGGAAGCCGAGTTTCATACGTGGGTAATTTTAATTAATTCTTTATATGAGATTTTGCATTTATTTTAAATTGTTTTATGATTTGAAAAAATTAGTTATCATTTTATTAGATGGGTCATGCTTTGCTTAGATGTTTGATGGCCTATTATACGATTTATAACTAATGTTTGGAGAATCTACATTGGCAAAAATAAGAGTCCTTGTTGTTTTGAGCGATAATTGTCAAGAATAATAATTGAACCTATTAATATGAATGTGGAATCCTAGACCAGTGACTCTCGCTTTTTTATTATTGCCGTTAAACCTTTTAATTTAATCTCAACAACATCCAAGTGAACGATAACACTTTTTTACTACTACAACGACAAATCAAAACTTCATTAATTTTGGCGCCATTAAACGGATTTGTTTTAGATTAATTTTTAGGTTTATTTTTTTATTTTTTTGTACAAGTATTTTCTTTTTTTCCTTTTATTCCTTTTGTACTATTTCAGGAATTTTGAGGATGATGACTTCTTACGAGGAGACGTCACCTACGATGTGTTTAGCGGAATATATGCGTAGAAAGTCAAATTATCGGAAATCTCATCCGAGATGACGCTATCAATATATGGGTAGGCAATGGTATGAGTTTCGCTCCACATGAGGTAAGGTGAAGAATCACATGAAACTATATATGCATATTACAAGCACACACGCTAGTTTGGAAACAAGATTGAGAGTTCTTGAATGTCAAAGATTATTTCTTTGATGATGATGAATACAGTAGTGACTCTGTTCCAAATAGAACATATAGATGACCTACATGGATGATTGTATGGATGATTCACCTGTTCCATGAGTGAATCTACCTCACAAGATCATTCACTCCGACTTAGAGGTTGTTTCTAGACCCTTGGACTTCCAAAAGTTGCCTAATTTAGGGTTAGAATTGTGTGCTTCTAAAGTGTTGTTGGATTACTTTGCATCTAAGTACCCGGAGGATTTGCGATTTCTGTATTGCCTGCAATGAGCCGAGTTGAAAATTTCCCAGTCTCATTAAGTCCCATATTTTGTTCTTACGTACTTCCATGTGCGGTAAAAACTTAGTTTAGGGTAAATCTTGTTTTTTTGATAGTTTAATGCTTTTGCGTTTTCATGACATAAGTGTGAAGAAGACATCATTTGTAAAAATATTGTATTTTGGTCGATCCCAAGTTTTGAGTTATTAGTGTAATGATCCGATTGTTTATATGATCCAAGAGGTATAATTATTTATTTATGTTTGTTTACTTTTGTTTATTTTATTTTTAATTTCCCATCTTAATTTTTACGTTGGATGAGCTCAATTGTGAGGACAATGTAATATTTAAGTGTGGGGAGTGGTTATTAACTTTTTCTTTTTAATTTTTTGATTATTTTTGCAGATTGTGACAAGCTCTTGGCGGGTCTAAAAAGATAATAAAAAATATAAATATTTATGACTAAGTATGTAGAGGGTCTAAAAAAATAAATTATTATTATGGTTTTGTTATGACCAGTCATGGTAGCGGAGTCTTTTGTTTTTCCTTATATTATGACCAAACGTGGGTGTTCTCAGCCTAAAAAAAAAAAAAAAATTGTGTCTTGTGTATGTGGCATTTGTCATGACATTTGTGTAAGCGGGTCTAAGTCTCTATTTATGACCCGGTGTATGGTCGGAGTGGTTCTGTTTTGCTCTGAGGACTAGCAAAATGTAAGTGTGGGGGAATTTGATGAGCACGAAAGTCGACAGCGTTTTCACCATAAATACATTAGTCGAGCCTCATTTTATCACTAATAAACTTGTTTGTAGGTGTTTTTGTCAAATATAGAAGCTCTTGTAAAAAGTTGCTCGTGGTTTTTTTGTGCCGGAGACACATGTTATTCGACTCTCGAGTTTTGGATAAAGGCACCTGGTCTAAGGGGCACCCTTAATTCTATTCGCACTCCCAGATTGGATAAAGGCGACCTCTTTTCGTTTGAATTTCAAATTTTGGCGGAAATTGGGTGCGAGAATTAGGGTTGAAGTTTTGGAGGTGTTTGGGTGAGACTAAATGGGTCAAATCAAATGGGTTTGTTCCTGAGGCTGTGAGAGATGGTAATGTACTTTGTTTGCTTTTTTTTTTTTATATTTGTTTGAATAATCAACAATCGATGAAACAACAAGAACATTTTTGGCGGGAAAGAATGGCGGTGAGAAACATATTTAGGGCTCGAGGTTTTGAGAGAGATTTAGTGAGACTTTAATCGAGGAATTGGTTGGATATGTTCATTTTAATTAAACATGGATGGCACGTCAATTGGACTTGAGAAAATAGAGTCCCAACGAGGTTCAACAAAAACAGGTTGAATCATTCTCGGGTTTTTGTTATCTTTTCACGAGTAGATTGAGTATTTTGGCGGTTACAAGTTGTTGAGAGTTTTGACTACATCCATATTGTGTTCGTAACGTGTCGGGATGTGTTTGGATGCAATAGAAAGCGTGTAGGAGTTAAACAGGGAAAGAAATCTCGGTATTATGCAGAGGGAGTAAAGAGAAGATATTGCATTAACTCGAGATATTTTTAGGTCATGTCGAGTATAAAAGAGGTGTTTGGGGGTCATAGAATGATCATCGAGAGTTTGGGAGAAGAATAGAGAGTGGCAGAGCAACTTCTCTGCTTTGATATACAGGAAGAAGAAGAACCACAGGCGACACTTCCGGATTGTCGTTTATGAACGGTCATGTTCACATCTTAGCGACCGTTTTTCTCTGGCTTGATTTCCAAATATAGTTCTTCCGTAACAAAGCTTCAGAATTCTTTAATTTGAGCGGGCCATTAAGTTGCAAATTCTAGGTTATTGTATTTTCTCTTCTTTTCCCCAAATTTAAGCACCATTTGAGCTATAAAAATATTTTGAGAGTGTCACAATATGAGTAGCTAAACCCTAAATTGGGTCGACGGAAGCCAGGAGTTTCATACGGGTAATTTTAATTAATTTCTTATGAATTTTGCATTTATTTTAAATTGTTTATGATTTGAAAAAATTAGTTATCATTTTATTAGATGTGTCATGCTTAGATGTTTGATGGCCCAT
Source organism: Papaver armeniacum (assembly GCA_023531295.1). Taxonomy (NCBI): domain Eukaryota; kingdom Viridiplantae; phylum Streptophyta; class Magnoliopsida; order Ranunculales; family Papaveraceae; genus Papaver; species Papaver armeniacum. The sequence continues at coordinate 4,317 of JAJJWW010008814.1, forward strand.
GCTTACGATTTATAGCTAATGTTTGGAGAATCTACATTGGCAAAAATAAGAGTCCTTGTTGTTTTGAGCGATACCGCTCGGGAATAATAATCAACCTATTAATATGAATGCGGTGGAATCCTAGACCCGGTGACTCTCGCTTTTGTTTATTATTTTCGTTAAACCTTTTAATTTAATCTCAACAACATCCTAGTGAACGACCTTGCTTTTACTCTTTAATGCGACAAATCAAAAACTTCATTAATTTTGGCGCCGCCGACGCGGATTTGTTTTTAGATTAATTTTTAGGTTTATTTTATTTATTTTTTTTGTACAGTATTTTGTTTTTCCTTTTTATGCGTTTCCTTTTGTATTTATTTTCAGTGAATTTTTGATGATGATGACTTCTTCTGAGGAGACGTCACCTACGATGATTTGGCCGAATATATGCTTAAAGTCAAATTAGGAAAACTCATACGAGATTACCTTCCGAATATATGCGTAGGCAATGGTATGGAGTTTCTGATCCACATGAGGTAAGTGAAGAATCACATGAAACTATATATAAGAAGTATTGCAAACACACACCGCCTAGTTTGGAATAAAGATTGATAGTTCTTGAATGTCAAAGATTATTTGTTGATGATGATGACAGTAGTGACTCTATATTTCCAAATAGAACATATAGATGACCTGTGGATGATTGTATGGATGATTCACCTAGTTCCATAGATGAATCTACCTCAAGATCATTCACCCGACTTAGAGGTTGTTTCTAGACCCTTGGACTTCCAAAGTTTTCCAATTAGGGTTAGAATTGTATTGCTTCTAAAGTGTTGTTGGATTACTTTGCATCTAAGTACCCAGGAGGATTTGCAATTTAACAGGTGCATGGGCTTGATTGAAAATTTCCCGGTCTCAATAGAATCCCCCATATTTTGTTCTTTGCGCACTTCCATGTGCAGTAAAAACTTGGTTCGGGGTAAATCTTGTTTTGATAGTTTCGAGCGTCTTTGCGTTTTCATGACATAAGTGTGAAACATCATTTGTAAATATTATATTTTGGTCGATCCCAAAGTTTTAGTTATTAGTGTATGGGGATCCGTTGTTGTACTGATTTTAAGAGGTATAATTATTTATTTATGTTTGTTTACTTTTGTTTATTTTATTTTTAATTTCCCATCTTAATTTTTACGTTGGATGACTCAATTACATTGAGGACAATGTAATATTTAAGTGTGGGGAGTGGTTATTAACTTTTTCTTTTAATTTTTTGGGAATTTTCTTGCAGACCGGCTCTTGAGAGGGTCTAAAAAAGATAATAAAATATTAATATTATGACCGGTTTGTGTAAGCGGGTCTTTGTTTTTTCCTTATATATTATGACTAACTTGTGTAGCCAGGTCTAAAAAAAAAAATTATTATTATGGTTTTTTTGTTATGACGGTATGTAGCGGGTCTTTTGTTTTCCTTATATATTATGACCCATTTGTGTGGCAGATCTAAAAAAAAAAAATTGTGTCTTGTGTATGTGGCATTTGTCATGACCACTTTGTGTAAGCGGGGTCTAAGTTTCTTATTTATGACCACATGTAAGCGGTCGGGTTTGCATTTTTGCTCGAGGACTAGCAAAATGTAAATGTGGGGAATTTGATGAGAAAGAGAAGTGCGGCGCATTTTCACCCATAAATACATTACTGGGCCTCATTTCATCACTAATAAACTTGTTTGTAGGTGTTTTTGTCAAATAAGCTCTTATGGAAAAAGTTGCTCGAAAGTGGTTTTTTACCAGAGGACACATGTTATTGGACTCTGGAGTTTTGGATAAGGGCACCCAATTACTAAGGGGCACCCTTAATTCTATTCGCACTCCGGATTGGATAAGGGCGCAGTCATCTTCTTCGTTTTGAATTTCAAATTTTACAGCGTGAAATGGGTGCGGGGTAGGGTTGAGTTTTGGAGGTGTTTGGGTGAGACTAAATGGTGAAATCAAATGGGTTTTGTTCCTAGGGCCTGTGAGAGATGGTAATGTTCTTTGTTTAGTTATATTTGGGTGAATAATCAACAATCGATGAAACAACAAGAACATTTTGGCGGGAAAGAATGGCGGTGAAGAAAGCAGATTTAGGCTCGAGTTTCGGAGAGATTTTAGTGAGACTTAATCGGAGGAATTGGTTGGATATGTTATTGTTTTTAATTAAACAGGATGGTACGCTCAATTGGACTTGAAAAATAGAGGCGCGTGGCAGTTCCAACAAAACGGGGTTGAATCATTCTCGGGTTTTTACATTTATCTTTTCACGAGTGGATTGAGTATTTTGGCGATTGCACAAGTTGGGTTGAGAGTTTTGACTTCATCCATATTGTGTTCGCAGCGTGTTGGGAGTGTGTTTGGATGCAGCGAGCGATGTAGGAGTTAAACAGGAAAGAAATCTCGTATTATGCGTAGGGAGTAAAGAGAAGATATTGCATTAACTCGAGATATTTTAGGTCATGTCGAGTATAAAAGAGGTGTTTGGGGGTCATAGAATGATCATCGAGAGTTTGGGAGAAGAATAGAGAGTGGCAGAGCAACCTTCAATAAGCATAGAGAAGAGGAAGAAGATGAACACGGGACGACATACTCGGATTTGTCGTTTATGAGCGGTCGCATGTTCCATCTTAAGCTCCGTTTGTCTACGGTTTCTAATATAGTTCTTTACGCAACAAAGCTTAGTCACATGGTAGTTTGTAGTGCCATTAGTTGCAAATTCTAGGTTTATTGTATTTTCTCTTCTTTTCTTCTATTGTAAGAACCATTTGAGCTATAAAAATATTTTGAGAGTGTCTACAATATGGTAGGTAAACCCCTACATTGGGTCGACGGAGGAAGCCCAGGAGTTTCATACGTGGGTAATTTTAATTAATTCTTTATATGACTTTTGCATTTATTTTAAATTGTTTTATGATTTGAAAAAATTAGTTATCATTTTATTAGATGGGTCATGCTTGCTTAGATGTTTGATGGCCCATGCTTACGATTTATAACTAATGTTTGGAGAATCTACATTGGCAAAAATAAGAGTCCTTGTTGTTTTGAGTGATAATTGCTGAATAATAATAATTGAACCTATTAATATGAATGCGGTGGAATCCTAGACCTAGTGACTCTCGCTTTTGTTTATTATTTTCGTTAAACCTTTTAATTTAATCTCAACAACATCCGAGTTAACGACAACCCTTTTACTACTACAACGACAAATCAAAAACTTCATTATTATGACTGCCTTAGAGTCTATTCTGAAGATGACATTCAACTTATCATTTTTCATAGCCCATTCCCCTGCACATAGCAAAGCCATCACCTCTGCGTAATAGTTAGTTGCTACTCCCAGTCCACCAGTTATTTCCACTATGCATTCACCCCATGAGTTCCTTCCAACAAAGCCATATCCTGAATTGCCAAGATTTCCTCTTGAAGCCCCATCACAACAGAGAAGAGTTTGATTATTTAATGGCAGCAAAAAAAATATTTCTTGAATTCTCGTGGAGCATGTTTTTTCTACATCTCAGATTAAAATGTTTCAAAATCTATAAATCATATGCTGAATTCCACATCTTGCCCTTCATTCTTACTTCATTCTCAGCAGTGAGCTTTAGAATTCTAGTCTTGAGATTTTGATCATTGAAAATTTCATTCTCATATACACACTTATTTCTCAAAAACCAGATTTCTTTAAGAGTAATGAATGCAGCAATCATCCAAATTTCTTTTTCCTTCTTTGGGCTTTTTGATTGGCAAGATTAAAAATCTCCTCAAATGATCTTGGATTTTTAAAACAGAACATATCACCAAGCGACTTCCACACAATTTCACCGTGGTTACAATTCCCACAATATATGTTCCAAGTTTTCTTCGAGTTTCTCTGAAAAGGGCAAGCAAGAAGTTCTTTTCTTAATGTTTTCATGTTAGAGCAAATATTTCTTTTCAATTTCAGACATTACTAGAGATAGATGGATGGATTGAGTGATTCCATACCTTTTTAGTCCACTTGAAGTTTTGGTTGTTTATTCTGATACTTTCCCTTCTTGAAGCTATTGGAATTATCCATTTGAGTAGCACTCCAGTTCTTCTATCTTCTTGATTATCAAAGAGGAAGTTTAGAAATATCAAACATCTCTAACATTTCTGTAGGAATAACCCAGTCACCTTCTAACAGTATGTCAGATACTTTCATATTTGGAAATGACATCAAGTATTCATTTTCAGGGTGCAGAACTGCCAAAACATTGTCTTTAATCCAATTATCATTCCAAATTGAAATAGTCACCCCATTCCCCACTAGCCATCTAGAATTTTGCAAAACATCCTTTTCCACCCATTGTAATCCTGGCCATATAGAGGATTTTTTATCATATGTAACCCATTTACCATTTTTGTCATGATATTAAGATTGAAAGTATCTTAACATCTCATCTTCACCCTTGAGGACTTTCCAATATAGCTTCATTAGAAGGGCTTTGTTAAGAAATTCTAACCTTATCAACCCAAGGCCACCTTCTTCCAATGGAGTACCAACTGAATCCCACTTTAAATTTATCATTTTTCTAATGGAAGAATCACTGATCCAAAGAAAGTTTCGATGATTCTTTACATTCCTTTAATATTGTTTTAGGCCACTTATATACTGCCATTGAATAAATTGGGCGCATAGAACAAATTTTACTAAAACCAGCCTTTCTTGGAATGAAAGTAATCTACCTTTTCATCCATCCAAACTCTCTTGCATCATCTCCACTATGCTCCAAAGATGAATGGATTTTACTCTCCCTGGTTCCAGCATGACTCCCAAATATTTGTCAGGGAATGTTGAGAGAGGCATATTACAAAATTCTGCAATTTGAAGTTTACTTGTTTCACTTGTACCATCTACAAAACATTTACTTTTTCTAAGCTAATAACTTGACCATAAATGACTTGGTAGTCTTTGAAACCTTCCACACTTCTTCACATTTCTCTTTGCGCATTGCGAGAATATAAAAATGTCATCTGCAAAGAAAATATGAGAAGGATGAATATTTTTTTCTTGATATCATTGGATGGATTTGGCTTTCTTGCACCATTCTTGTCAAAATTCTGCTTAGTAAATCTTCAGCTATAACAAAGATAAGTGGAGACAGGGGATCACCCTATCTTAACCCCCTACTCACTTGGAAATACTCCACAGGGCCACCATTTAATAATATAGAAATCCTAGCAGATTTGAAAAGAATATGTACCCATTTTGTGACATTTATTGAAAAACCAAATTCTTTGCATGACTTGAAACAAAATTCCCAACTAAGAGAGTCATAGGCCTGAGTAATATCTAGTTTTCATCCCATATTTCCACCTCTTCTCTTGTATTCCATATCATTAACTAATTCAGAGGCCAATGCTATCTTCTCTTGAATGTTTCTTCCCTTAATAAAAGCACCATGTTGAGGAGATACCACCTTCTTGATCATTTCAGTCAGTCTTTTTGTGATAATTTTTGTTATTACTTTAAAGTTGAAGTTCATCAACCCAATTGGCCTGAATTGTTTTGCTCTCTTAGCATTTTTAACCTTTTGAAGAAGAAGTAAGAAATTTGCATTTAAGCCATTGGGAATGAAACCTCTACTCCATTAGAACTGAATAACCTTTATAAAATCTTCACCTATTATCTCTCATACTTCTCTGTAAAACCAGCCAGCAAATCCATCTAGTCCAGGTGTACTATCTGGATTTAATTCAAAAAACCGCTTGTCTTATTTCTTTTGCTGTTGGAGTGGTTTCAAGAAGGATATTATCATCTTCATTCACTACCATAGGAATATCCTTCAAAATTTCTGAGGAATACTGAACTTCATGAAATGTGAACTTTTCTTCAAAGTGTTTAATTAGAATCTCTGCTATCTCTTCTTGATTAGAAGTAATACCACCTTCTTGTGTTTCTAATTCCACTATTGCATTCTGAGCTTGTCTTATCTAAAGATTAACATGGAAGAACTTAATATTATCAGCTCCTTCTTTTAACCATTGAACTCTGGATTTCTGCTGGATAATTTCTTTTTGTTGAGCTAAAAGTAATTCTTGATTCCCTCTAGCTGTTACTAGTTTATTCAAAAGGATCAAATCCATAGGATTGCTGTCAGATAGTAGTGAAGACTTCATAACATCATCCTCTACTTGCTTCAGTTTTTTTGTAACATCCCCAAAAGAATTCCAGTTCCATATTTGAATATCTTTTTTGAGTCTTTTTAGTTTACTCATGTAGATGAAACCAGGATTTCCAAAGATAACTTAATTCTAAGAATTTCTAACTATTTGTTTAAAACAAGGATGATTTTTCCATACCTTGAGTGCTCTAAAGGGAACATTTTGTGGCTTTGGTATATCATCATTAACACCATATAAAACACCATGATCAGAAATACCTCTTGCTCCCACTTTATGGACCCAACTTGGGTAGATATCCAGCCACCTGTCATTAAAAACAGCTCTGTCAAGATTGTATACAATTCTCTTCTTTCCAGATCTGTCATTGCACCATGAGAATTCTAAACCAGTTTTTGGTGATTGAATCAATCCACAACTATGTAAACAATTATTAAATTCCAACATTGAGATTCTTAAAGATTTAAGACCCTCCTCTTCCATCTGGCAAGTTCTTACATTAAAATTTCCAATTACAACCCATGTGGTTTAATGAGAACATTTATTTCTTCCATATCCTTCCACTGATTCCCTTCTATCTACAACAAAGAAGCAAGATGAACTCAAAGTAATTAAAGTATCACCTTTTACTATAGTTATTTCTTGTTTGTGAATTGTTGGAGGTTGTATAGAAGCACTCCAAAGAATCCAGATATTTCCTTTATTCTCATCAGTTGAATTATGAATTATTTCATATATAGTGCATTCCAGATAACTTTAACATTTTAATGAAATCGAAGAATACCTTATTTTTGATTTAATGATTAAAATTTTTGGACTAAAAGAATGAACTAAACTCTTAAGTTTATCTTTGGCCTTAACTCTTCTCAGGCCTGTGATATTCCAGTAAACAATCTTCATTTAGAATTTTGAGATTGAGAAGAATTTGCTCTTCTCAGATTCCTATTTTTACCATTATTTGAAACTAAACTGGCTGCCTATTTTCTTGTTGTCACATAGGTTCCTGGCTTCTGCTTGACTATTAAACCACCTTTTCCCAATGAAGGGATTACATTGATAACATCATTAACTAAAGGTACACTAGATACCAACTCCAATATTTTTGTTGCAGATAACACTGGAAAAGCACTTGGAGAGTTCAAAATTTCTTCTTCCTTAGAATTATGAGCATTATCGGAAGAGGTTTCACCTCCACCACTTTGTGATATTGGAGAGTTCAAGATATCTTAGGTAAATTTTGAAGAATTTTGAATTTACCTGAATTGAATTCTACTTCCTTAATAACATGTTCATTATCAATAGAATTTTCACCTCCACTATCTTGAGAAATTGAATTGACAATGACTTCAACTCTCTCATCTTCACTGTCCAGAATATGAGTATGCATAGTGTTCCGATCTTTTTCTTCATCACTAAAACATATCTCAAAACCCGGTTGGTTTATTTTCTTTCGATTAACCCTTTCTCCATGCTTTCTTAGGTTGGAAGCACATGCACTGTTTCATCTTGTTCAGTATCTTTCTTCTTTGATCTACATTCTGTTATAGAGTGACCAACACCCTGACAATGAATGCAAAACTTAAGAACCTTTGGAATGTTAACTCTTTATTCAAAACTGCCATAATTGGATTCAACCCATATATTATTAGGTATCACTCTTAACAAATCTACTTCAACTAAAACAGTTGCATAATAACCAATCTCTCTCTTAAGAGTAGTTTCATATACTTTAATGGAACGCCTCAATGAATTTCCCATGTTCGAATAATCCTTTCTTCCAAGGTATTCCATCTCGAGACTGGAAATTGTATTTTTTGGATAAAAGCGGGTTGTAGATTTTGTTCTTCGGTTTGAAGTTAGGTTCCCAAGCTCTTAATCTCAAAACTCGATTTTCCACGCTTCCAATCGCCTCCATGTATGAAGTTTATCTTCATTATCGACTTTAATAACAAAAAAACTTTACCCAATGGAATTAATTGAATTGAACAATTTAGATCATTTCACTAGAATAATTCTGTTAGTAGTATACTTCATTTCGTTGATGGATGGTTTTGACATTTTATAGAAGAAAGAAAATTACATCGATTTTTGATCGCTCGATTTTGGTTTCAAAAATGAAAAAGAGGAGTAGAATAGATGAAGAATCGGTTTATGAGATTAAAATGAAAATTGATTTTAGTTTTAGGTTTATTATTAAGAGTTGATGGGGTAATTTAGTAATATTAATAATTTTAGAGGGTAATTTTGGTAGTTTGCTTTAAATTTAGACACCCCTTATCATTGTGTATAAGGTAGATGAAGTAATCTATAGTCCCCAATTAAGTGGCATAGGCCCCAATTTAGCCAGGTTTTCTAATGGCATCATCAGAATCTTGAATATTATGTTTTCAGCGATGATACACACACCGAAGGAATTGTTGTCTAAAATAATCAAAAAATCCTTGAAATCTGGGATACACGATTCTTCTGTGTTTTTTTTTCATCCTGTGTTATAGCCAAATTTTTCCAACATGCGTCACCCCAAGATGTTAACGGGGTTCACATATCTCCCACATTAGAACAGAAATCGCATGTATCCTCCTCTGCAATTTCAAGAGGGAGTATAACCAGCCATTTGACTTAAATATTAGGGTCTTGCGTCTAGAAGTTGACAGGATAAAACGAAAAAAATAAAAAAAAAGTTGCGTCTAGAAATCTCATTCTGAGAGACTGAGATTTCTAGTTTTTTCTGTGTGATGTCAGCAGTGTACTATTTATACTATTTTATTACACACACTTCCCACCCCGCGATGGGAAGTGTGTGTAATATCCAAACCAATGCATTCTCTTTCTACTTTCTTGTTATGCCAATGCATTTGATCATCTAAGGAAATCACAGCACACAGTAAGTAATATCCAAACCAACAATTTTCTGATAAGTTATTATTACTACAAGCTCGAACTTGTATGACTTGATAACTCAGAGCTCAAAACCTGAAATTAAATAAAGGAAGCACGATGTGAAACATCATTGATCGATCCAGCACATTGACAACAGTCTCAAGGACATGCAGACGCGCCTACAATTCCATTATCCTTGCCCAATCAAAGTTGTCGAGGATGAGTGACCTTAAATGGGATAGGGAGATACCTTGTCACAGATTTCAGATGTTTCAGACGTTGATAGTCTTACATTATTTGAGCTGAATTTAGCCGACCAAAGGGGAATTATGCTAAATTGAGTTATGGTGTTACTAGTCATGAGTCGGGAAAAACCCATTGACAGTCATCCCTCCATCAACAGAGATAGTCTGCCCGGTGATATAAGAGGAAGCAGGTAAGCAAAGATAGGCGACCAGCGATGCAACCTCCTGTGGTTCTCCAACTCGGCCGAAGAAGATGTAGGCGATTACTCTGTCTACAAATTCTTTGTCTTCAAGCAACTGATCAACAAAAAGAAGAAATAGAGGTTTGGGGATTAAAATGCTGCATATGGTTTGTAGCCAGGGCTATGGCAAATTGCTGATCAAACAGACAGAAAAATGAGTTGTGCTTCCTCTTTTAGTTACCAAAGAAACATAAAATGAACCCCACTAGTGACCTTTGAGACCAACTCCACTAAGATTCCTATGACAGACGAACTGTCAGGTATAATTTGAACAAAACTCAGACAAAGTCATCTGCTGAGACACTTTCGTGCAAATTGACAAGTCACATGCATCACCCCAAAATATTGATACAGTTCCCATATTTCAGATATCAGAACAAAAATGGGTATCGAAATTGACTATTCCCTTGCTGCATAGCATAAAATTTGGCCTGTATCATCCTCAGGCATTCAGGAGGGAGCACGACCAGCCGATTAACTTGAATATAAAGGTCCTGAGTTTATAAGTTAGACAAACAATGCAACACTGCCACTAGTTTAAGTACAGTGACAAATTCATGATTTTCTATTCTCCAGGGACTAGTTGACAGTGTGAAAGGTTTCTCTGAACGCATCCTACATGAAAATGGTAGTAGTACCAGCTTTCCTTTTTGTACTATTCTTTGCGTTTGGGTTTTACTCTTAAAAAAACAGAAAAAGAAGTTTAGGGAGAGAGAAGTTACATGTTCGACAAGCGAGGTTTTGATGTACCAAGGTGCAACAGAGTTACACCTAATGTGGTCTTTCGCCCATTCACATGCCAAGCTTTTTGCGAGTTGATTCATTGCTCCTACGAGGAAGAAACAGAAATTAGAGGCAACCCCTTCAAATTTTCGCAACACACAGATACAAAATTCAATATGGATACAACATCACAACAATATACCTTTGGTTGCTCCATAAATACTCCCAGTAGCCAATGCCACAACACCAGCAACAGAAGAGATAAACACAATACTTCCCATCCCCGAAGATTTCAGAAGTGGGTGTGCAAGTTGGCATAGATGGTAACATGATTCCAAGTTGGTAGACATCAGTTTCGAGTATTCTTCAGCAGTGTACTCCACCGATGGTTTTCTTATATTTGTACCAACATTATTAACCTGATACGAGTCATACAAGCAACATCAAATAATAAAACTTCACAATCCCAGAGAAGACATGTACATTTTAGATTTTGCCAGAATGAATCCCCTGTGGATGCCCAATTCATTGGATGGGAAACCCGTAGAAGTAAAATCCTAGCATCTACAATGAATAGGGAATCACAAAGCGCCGTGTGTACCAAATGAGCATGATCAATGGCTATACTCAATCGAAACCTTGTAACTATTACACTAAACAAAGGTCAATTGAATACCTTGTAAACAATTTAACAATTTGATGCAACAAATTGAACAATTTCGAATCACACACTTACAAGGATATTGAGTTTGGTGCCGAAAAGACCAGACACAGAATCCATGAGCTTCACGACCCTCTGAAGACGAAACATCACAAACAGAACCAGTAACTTCAAAACCCTTTTGTCCCCATTCTTGTAAACATCGATTAAGTTCAATTTCATTTCTTGAACAAGTATGTACTTTTGCCCCAAATCCAGCCAATTCCTCCACTACTGCATATCTGAAACACATCCAAAATCGAAAAATCGTCTTGATTCACAAAAAGGTTTACTAATTAAAGATCATTTCTATTAAATTTCGATGAAATTATCAACAATTTGAACTTTCAAGGAATTTCAAAATAAAATAAAATAATTATAATAATAATCTAAGGGGGGAAAGGAGGTGAAAGAAGAACAAACCCGATTCCTCTGGTACCACCAGTGACAAGAGCAGTCATTCCATTGAGAGACCATCTTCCATTTCCAGTAATTTTCTTGCTGCTACTGCTCTCTACTTTCTCAACCTCCATTGCTCCTCTCTTCTATTCTCTGCCACTGAAAAGTGAAAATTCTACACGTTTCTTCTACATATATTCTTAAAATGGCCCAATGGGCCTCTGTCGATAGTATCTAGATAATTATGACCGAGATTTGCTTTATTTGGCCTTTATTTGATAATTCAGTCGTTCTTGACAGGCCGCCAAAAGCAAACTCCCTAGAAACCGCTCACACTCAAAGAGTGGGCCCCATGCCCTGGGAGTTTGCAGGGGTTGGGTTTGGTGGGTTCATCACTTTAGGTTTGTGTCTTGGCGGTTTTGAAGATGTCCGTTTTCACGGTTCACCAATAATTTTTGTTGATAATTATATAGTTTAGTGTTGACCCTAACTAGACCATTTAAACTTGTCCTGTTACCTTTGAATCGGGTTTGGAATGGTGTGATTCAGAGCAGGTTATGTATTATAAATTTGAAACTAAAAAAAATAAAATAAAATTTTATTACTGATTTATATGATTTACATAGAGAATCCATATAATATACACAGAGATACGATATCTGGGTATTCAAAAAGAACTACTTGTAAGTAAATTTACTTTCAAATATATCAAATGGCAATGTTATATGACACCCCACACTGCATCATATTTATTGCATATACTGATGTGTTAAAATAAGGCTTCACCTATTTGCCACCCCCAATCATCCTATTTGCCACTCTCATTAATTTCCACCCTTACGCTTTTTCATTCATCTTATATACTACCTCTTTGACTTTTTGTTTACACCCCACTTAGAACCACCCCAATAATAAACTCTAAAAGAAAGAAAAAAACTAAATTATATTTTAGTCAGACGGACACTTCTTCTTCTCCGACTCTTCCATCGTTCTTCAGCTCATCTCTCCCACCGATTATTACTTTCATAATTTGTTTGATTTCTTCTTCTGATTTTTGACTTTATATCAAATACATGCCCTAAGAAAAGTAATGAACGTTAAATCAAAACAAAAATAAAAAAAGAGGTAAACTAAACCTAATTTACGATTATGAAATTCAATTATTATCTTAAATTCAATTATTTGTTTGATTTCCCCGTAGTAGCGCTAAAACTTGATGGGTCAGACCGGCTTTGTTTTACGCATAAGTGCGGTGTCAAATTGTAGACAACAACAAATGTGGTTCGTTCCTCAAGGAGTGTGAAAATACCTCTAACTGATACTAATCAAATAAAATAAGTATGTAGGATAATCGAAGCTAAATGAATCAAATAATTGTGGACAAAAGAAATATTAAGGGTGACAAACATGTTAGGGATTCGGGAATTCCATTGCAGAGTTGAATTTATCTGTATACTATCACAAAAGTCTCATATTACTCATATATGGTAGCAACACATAGTATCATACACGGAGGATTTATCGATAAAAAGATCAATTTAAATTAGCAAAATATATGTTTGGTCTCGACTTAAAATTAGATATTCGAAGCACTAAATATACATGGCATAGATAGTCAATGAATAATCATAGAAAAAATAATCAATCAAGTCTATAGAATGGATTTGCTTAGTATCAAACTATGAGATATACTTGGCATAAAACATGAAGGAGTTATAAATCAAACCCATCAATTGAGACACTCAAACATCATTAGGCATAAATCTGACTTTGTTTTATAACACAAAATAAACTAACATCTACAAGTTTATCCGTCGCCCTAACATGGAAAACTAGCAAGACATGGAAGAAGAGAACAATAACATTGCAAACCCTTGTCTTCTTTGTAAAACGAGTCTGTGCCGCGCGTCCTTTAATCGTCAGAACTCATCATCTACTTCTTCTGGTCTTCTCGTCTGTAGATGTTTCTGTTGCAAGGGTTTCGACTGAGATCAAAATACTCTTCCAAAGGCCCAGTCCAGTACCCATGTTTATTTCCAAATCCAGACCATTGTCAAAGTCCGGCTACTGCCTGTATTTGTCCGTCCAACTCCTAACCAGACTGACCACAACACCAGTCTTTCCGTCTCCGCTAAACTGACGTCCCTACTTATCTTCAGTCCGAACATCACCCCTATCCATATTCAGTCTGGTCATCTAATTTCGTCACCCACCGATCACAGCAGCAGCTTAATCTCAGCCAACAAATGAAACTCTTCTTTGTCTTCTATCCGTCTAGCCAAAGCACCAAACTGCTTCAAATGGAACCATCTCATCCAACGCTTCCTTTTCCTGACCATCCAACCACCAGATTGTATTCCCTGTCCGACTGCAGCCACTTTCCATTCTTGAACCATCTCCATCTTGGCATCCACAATACACGCAGCCAACCCCAATTTGATAACTCCCAAAATTCCATTTTAGTGTTGTTGTAAAAGATCGAGAATCACCACCATCTCTTAACCATCCAACTATCGCCATCGATCACTAGCAACACTATTTACTGCAATTAATCACGACAACAACTCCCTGTTCTTCTCCATTCGTCCAACCAGTTAACGGCAGCTGAAGCATCAGTGCAGCTGCTTTCCCGGCTGTTCTCATCATTCAAAACGAACCCAAAATGGCCACATACTCCAGGTTTCTGTACCTTCACGTCAACTGCAGGTCGACAAACCATGACAGCAACACTGTCTATAGACTGCAGTTCTCGCTTACTGGCCCTTTGAGTCTCAGCACAGCTACCATTCGCGTCTCAGCAGCTTTCTCCATCGGTATCACAACAGAAACCTCAAATTCTGTAGCAAACTCGTTCAACCTCCACCAGCAAACCTCCACTTCGTTGTTGCAACCATAATACCCTGGAATCCATCTCCACTTTCACGTTCAAACTCTAAACACAGTTCCCATATATGTCGAGTACAGACCCAGCCATACTCCATCGACTGAACATCGTCCAACATCATCATCCTCCTCACTCGTTCAAACAACACACACCCATTCCAGATCGTTTCTCAATCACCACTGTGTCTTCATAAACTCCATCCTACACCATTTCCGTTTCTCATCTTTCTTCGCAGGAATTCCAGCTACAACTCGAGATCAAAATGACAACAAACTGCTTTGTTTTACCTTTGCTCATTAATATTTCTCTGTAATTTCAATCTCTCGACAAGAACTAGAAGCACCAGCAGCTGCTTCGGAGAAATGAAAACAAAACGGAAGTTGTAAGGCTAAATCCTATGAGCTAGATTTGACTGCTAGATTGGCCAAAAAGTGTTGCAAATCATGAAAAAAAGTGTGGGAAAAAAGTTAACACTCAATCTGGCTACTTCTCTCTCTGATTGCTTGATTCGCAATTACGGACGATCGGCGAGATTGAAACGGCCAGATAGTTTCGCTCAAAAAGTTGTCTCAGCGTTTGATGATTTTTTCTGGAGAGAGAAGGAAAAGAGGGAGAGAGAAAGAGTAAAAGAAGGAGAGAGATAAGAAAAAGACGGAGAGAGAAGCGTAGAGAGGGAGGAAAAGAGAGAGAGAAAAAGAAGAAAAGAAGGAGAGAGAATTGGTAGCAGCTTAGAGATGGTTAGGCGTTTAAGCTCGAATAGTTGGGCGTTTGTGGCAGAATGTTTAGGCATTTATTTCGTTAAATTGGCCATCCCATAGGGGTTAGGAGGTTGCCATATCTGACGTGGATGGCCAATTTAGGAGCTAAATATCTAGCCCATAGAACTAAGCCTAACCCTTCTTAAAGCCTGTTGACCCTGTTCCAAATCTTCTTTATTATAATAAAACGAGATATGCTGAAGTGGATGTGTACATCCCACTATCTCTTAAGCTCAAAGGGTTCCACGTGCTTGAACGCACGGTGACAATTCCTAACTTAGCTGCAATATTCTCTGGTCGTGACAACTTAAATTGTTAGCTCCACAGTCCACTATTAACACGATTCTCATTCTTCCGTGCCGTGAATCAGAATATCAGTGATTTTTGTTGCAAATACCATTTAGCTTCTCGTTTTTGCTATTTAGGTGATTTTCTCGTACTTTCTACAAAAGCACTAAAACAGAATTATTAGCTGAAATATCGAGTCCTAGCTAATATAAATATGGGTACAAAATACAGCACCTACATGCTAATCAGGCTCGTATTATAGTGTTGTTCATATGTAAGCTTTAGTGATATATGTTCTTGTTTTTTTTTTTTTTTTGTAAAAACCCATCTTGGGTGATTGTTGCTTATTGATTTTAGATTATTTATTTGATGTATATGTTGTTTGATTTCAGCTTAAGTTTGTGCTCAAACGTTATTGCATGTTTTATACAGACAGATTATTGTTAGTGTTTGTAGTGTTTCCTCAATGAGATTTTTTTCCATGTTAATTGAATTGCCTCAATGAGTTTGTGAAGTAGTTGCATCCTGGTCCTTCAAACACCTTCCCTTTGTCTATGCCTTTGTATGCAATTAATGATGGTCTTCAAAGTCGAAAGATTGTTTTAAATTCTTTATTTAAAGCAACAAGAGTATATCTGTCTAGGTGGCATACCATGTTCGTGGAAAGAAATAACATATTTCTCTTCATCTTTAGTAAATCTACCAACGAATGCATGACCCATCAGTTCATATGGATGAGGATGGTTATGGTGTCCAACTTTGAGAACCAAGTTCCATTTGGAAGCGGCTACGAAAGTCGACCTAAACTTAAATGGACATCTACATATTCTTGAGCCGGTTCCCTTTCTACATTTAGAAGGACTCATTCTTTGCTTTGCCTTTATATACTTTCCAACTTTCTCGCATCCAAATACAATTGACGAAACCTTGCCACCTGGATTCTCATTCTTATTCACCGTCTTAGTAATCACAACAACTACGTTGTTTTGTATACCGATCTTATGACACCATTCTACAACTTCTTCTCTTGAGTCAAATGTCTACACAAAACAAATAATATATATATATATATATATATATATATATATATATATATATATATATATATATATATATATATATATATATATATATATCAATGCGACCATTATAAAACGAGAAAATAACTTATATACTACCTTGTTTTATATATATCACTTGCGAAAAAGAACATATACTACCTTGTCTGTAGTTAAGTGTTCAGTAGAATCGAAGCCAACAACATTTATAGGTTCCGGTTGCTCCACATTCTGTTGTCCCGTGATATCTAAAACTGTCTCATCCCTTTTTTCTTCATCTAAAATAATTTCTTCAGATGATTCAAATTGGTTTCAGAAATATCCATCTTCTTCAACTACAACAAAGATGGTCGGTAACCTCGCAACAAGCTGCGCATCGTCCCCTTTTGAATAACTATACCTATCCTGTGGAAAATAAAATTCCTAAGTTTGTCTTCGAAATCATGAATGGCTATGCAACATCTCAATCTTTTCGGAAAACCACCATGTCCTCCCAAGCTCACCAAGAGTGGAGAAAGCTAAGACACCAAGACCATAACCTTGAGCACTACACTTCTCCAAATATTTCTTGTGCTTGCAAGTGACGGCATTAGAGATAGCAAGGCCAGGTACGAAAGCACGAACCCGAGCACCAGTGAAAGGAGAAACCCTGTGACATCAAAACACATATCCTTATCGTTCTCCCAATTATAAACAAAGATGTCGGCGAGCCTCAAGGCAGAGCCATCATCAACTAAGAGTTCCAAGGAAACCTCCTTTCTAGAAGGGACACCATTTCTAAAGCACGCATCAGCCAAGGTATCTCGAACAAGTTCATACCGAAACTTAAGGCCTATATTACTAGCACAATGCGAGCATGGTCACAAAAACATCCATATCTCTATTACAACTAGAACAAGAGCTACCTTCTTCAAAAAGTGGATCAGAAACGGTAACATAGGATCGAGGCAAACTGCCGCGACCCAATATGTTGATTAAGCCCACTAATAGGAATGGCCATAAGATAGTCCTGAGCATGGTTTGACTTATTGCATTGCCATAAAACTAAGTCACGCTCTTTGGCATGGAATACTTCATAGGCATTTCCTTCTTCACAACGTCGAAGTACGGAATTGGTAGGGTTTTCATAAGATGGGGCAGTGTCAACGACGCTAAGAGAAGAAGGAAGAGAGCCACAAAATTGTATATAATTGTCAATAGCGGTGGAATGTGGAATGCTAAGAGTTTAAGAAATAATAAATAATTTATACATAATAGTGAACCAATTGAAAAGAGTTCTAACGTAGGCTTAATATTTTTTTAATGGGTTTTCAGTGAAAATAGAGATTAATGGAAAAGATAACAAATTAGAAGTGTTGATAGTCAAACTGAATTAGACTTTTGTCTAATTTCCAATTGAGGGTGGCAAATTGGAAAAGTGAGGGTGACAAATAGGTGGAGCCTAAAATAATTCCCTGCATTTTTCTCTCTTGGATTTTTTTCCCCCTCTCCAAGTTTTTGAGTTCTCTCTCACTGGTTTATATCTTTTCCAAATACAAGTCTAAGACATTTTGAATACCGTGAATTGTCACTAAAATCTTTGTCTGTTACTATAAAACCTTTGTTGTCTGTTTGATTTCTATAAAATTGATATAACTGTTGTGAATCATTAATTATTTAATTGTAATCCATAACAGCCTCAAGTCGGAAGACTATGATTTGTATGTCGACCCCCGCCATATCATTTTAAATGTTGCCATCACTGATTATATATGAAGCACTTGACAAATCTTTTAGTATCGACATACTAAAAATAAATAAATTTAACAGCTGTGTCGAGTCACGTTTTTTTGGAAACTTATGGGATGGGTTATTCAAGATTTAATATACATTCACTAATCGCAAAAATTACCAATTTAATATACATTCACTAATCACAAAAATTATCAAAGTTAGATCTATTTTTCCTATAAATAAATCTCATTTGCATCCATCCTAGATACCAAATGAAGAAATTAAGTTTCTTGGTTCAAATAGTGATGGCAACTAAGATTTGTTTTGTTGCATTTTTTCTCATTTCGATTACTAACATCATATCATCACGTAAGTTTCTATATAGCTCCTATTTTTTGGCTTCAAACAAAGCAAAAAAAAAAAAAAAAAACCTCCTATTTGGTTTTTTGTTATTTTCCAATCTCCTTTTATTATTATGCTGTTGCTGATCATATTTTCATTTCATGATGATATATATAGAGGCGGCACTGGCTCGACCGGAGGTAACTGAGCTCACGTCGACATTGGTTGGAAACGAAGAATGTGGACCAGGTGGCTTCATGTGGAGTGTTTTCTGGACCGGGCCCGATCAGAAATATTGCAGCACCAATTGTCGCATCCAATGTGAAGCAAATTGTGCCGGTTTTGGGATAGGTAATCTAAAATGCACAATGGTAGTAAGCCCAGAAGTTGGTCCGCGTTTGCAATGTGATTGCTGCTGCAAAAGGCCGCTCTCACCCCCGCCACCCTCACCTCCACCTCCGTCCCCGCCACCACCACCACCACCCTCCCCTCCTCCTCCATCTCCTCCAACACCTCCAATAAACATTTGCACCGCAGGGGAGGCTTTTATCCCTTCCCCCGTAACCAGTTGTAGCCTTTGTACACGTGAGTACTGTAAAAGTCAATGTTCAGCAAGTGGAGCTTTATTGACGAGAATGGGTTGCGCTCCTTCTCTATTATTGTGCAAGTGTTGTTGCAAGATCATAACCTTGCCGTCATCAACTATTGCTCTTGGTTCCACATTATCCGCGGCAATGCAATGAAGAAGCTAATATACTATGATATATGGTTTCAAGTTATTTTCTTTAGTTATGCCTTTGATAAGCGCGCAGCATGTACTTGTATTTCTTTCTTTAACCTCTCAGCCTCAGGCCGGCAATTGTTTGGGTATTAATAATCTGTCGGATCTTCAAAAATAGTGGTTGATTTTATTACATTTCGATTAAATTATCAACAATTTAAACTTTTAAAGAATTTTAAAAAGAAAAAAAAAAAAAACCATTAGATTGAATATCAGGAGGAAGAAGAACAAACCCGATTCCTCTGGTACCACCAGTGACAAGAGCAGTCATTTCATTAAGATACCATCTTCCATTTCCAGTAATCTTCTTGCTGCTACTACTCTCTACTTTCTCAACCTCCATTGCTCTCCTCTCTTCTATTCTCTGCCACTGAAAAGTGAAAATTCTCCACTTTTCTTGTTCATATATTCTTAGAATGGCCCAATGGGCCTTCATCGATAGTATCTAGAAAATTTATGACCCGAGACTTGCTTTATTAGGAAATATCTTCTCATTCAATTTACAACTAGACCGGTAACAATGGATCTACTTTATCTTCTTCCACATCTCACTTCAAGAAATTCAAATTGCACTTGAAGATTTACTCATCATTCATTGATCTACAACCAAAGGTATTCCTTTTCCATTTTTTACTTCTGGGTTTTCAGTTACATATTCTAATTGGATCTGCAAAATTGGAGTCTGGGTTTTTTTTTTTTGTTTCTGCTCATTACAAAATTGGAGTTTAGGGTTTTTGTTTCTGCTCAGATTGATTGATTCATTGCAAAATTGGAGATTAGGGTTCTTCTGTGTACACCTAATTTTGTGGGGGTTTCTTAATTTTCTTAGTTCATTAAGGTTTATTGTTCAGTTTAGGTTTAGAAAACTGGAAGGAACAAGACCTGCATCTCCATATTCTAATGGGGAAGATAGAATCAGTAGGTTACCTGAAGAACTAATTCATCACATCCTGTCTTTCAATCATACCAGAAATGTAGTCCAAACTTGTGTTCTGTCCAAAAGATGGATTCATATCTGGAAATCTATCCCACATCTAAGCATCAAGAGAAGTTTTTTTCCTCATGGCAAAGAACATGATCAGAGGTTTATATATTTTGTGGACATGGTATTCATTCTTCGCAATGAATGTGATATTCAGAGATTTGCTCTGGATTGGTTCAGCTATGATGAGGATGAGGATATTGTGATGAAAAATGTTAATAGATGGATTGTTCAAGCTGCTAAGCGTAATGTTGAAGAAATGAATTTACAAATCCGTCAAGGTCATCCCGCAGCTTTTGAAATTCCTCATCAACTCCTTAATTGCAAGTCGCTGACGAAGTTGGAATTGCAAGTGAATTTTGGAGAGAGATGTACAGATGTTGTTTTACCAAAATCAATGGATTTACCTCGGCTCAAAGTTATGTGGGTTCATGGAGTCTCTATCCCCAATGAAGAACTATCTAAAAAGCTCTTTTCAAGTTGCCCAGTTCTTGAAAAGTTAGAATTGTATCATTGCGACATACCAAATTTGATTGTTAATTCTCTCAGCCTCAAGAATTTTGTGTACAAGCGATTTCATAGTAGTTGCCCAACGTTATCAAGTTGACAGCTCCAAATCTGAAAGACTTCTGGTGCAGGGGTTCCGTGACACAACATTATTCTCTAGAAAACTGTTCTCTTCTATCCAATGTAATTTTTGAGTTGATAGTGCTCAAAGAAAGAGTTTTTGGAGAGAATGCAGAAGCATATTGTTATTGTCCTTCGGAGGAAGAAAAGGTATATGCTAAACGTTTGGTGAATTTTTTACGAGCGAATTATATGGTGAAAGTGATGGGGTTATCATCTGGATTCCTCGAGGTATGGGTGCTTCCTCTCTTCCATGAATAAATATCTTGATATATCTGCAGAAATGTTATAATTGACTGCCTAGTCAAATTTATGAAAAGGCCAAAGGTGTTGTTGCTTAAGCTACCACTTTCATTACTTGTAAAAGGTTCTTAGCTTTTAGGAACATGCTTTCTGGTTGTCAAGATACAAGTCCTTTTTGTGTTATTTACTCGAGTCCGGGATGAGGAGAGTTGACGTCAAAGATCTTCAAAAGTTTTGTTATTCTAAAATAGTATGGCTTAGTTGATATTCCATAAAAAAATAAAATTATTCATCCTCTCTTGAGTAGTCTTGGTTTTAGCTGCATCATTGAAGAATTTCTTTTGTTTCTCTAGGTTCTCGCCCAAGCACCCGACTTACTAGACAGTCAACCACCTCGCTTATGTAATCTACAATTTTTGTCGCTGGATATGTGGTCTACAACAGGTTGCTTTCGGGCTATTACATACTTACTCAAGATTTCTCCTCATATTATTTATGTATCCCTAAGATCCAAGGAGGTAACATTTAACCCAGCTTCATGTTTTTTGATTTGTCTTTCGGGCAATCGTAATACAGCATATATGTTTTTCAATTTTCATCTATCTCATTTGGGGACTTTTATTTTTGTGGAACATTTTCGGAACCTCCAAAGGGTTTCTTGTATTGTACTATTATTCTTTGTCACCAAGTTAGTTGTTGTGATTGTTTTGATGTAGTCAAATTTAGCGGACGTTGGAGATGGTTGGGAAGCAGGATTTTCATCGCCGGGGATGTTGTCTCACCTCAAGTATGTTAATTTTGACGAAGTGGGAGGACGTGATGCTGAGCTCAAAATTTTGAGTTTTTTGTTAAAACATTCCAAGGATTTGAGGAGAATTTTTCTATCATTTCGTGCTAGTATTGGCTCGCCAGATGGAGTGAGACAAATGAAACTATTTAGAGACAAGGTTAGAGCACTTCCAACAGCATCTTCAAGTGTCAAAATAAAATGTCGTTTTAACCTTCGAAGTACGTGATCTTGTACTCGAATAATGAAACGACAAGATTTCCCTTGCTAGTAGTTTGAGTTTTCTTCCTTTTGTTATTTTTCTTCTGCAATGTCTACTTCTGTGAAAAGAATGATTGAAATTTCTTTTAGAGATTTTATTAGATG
Organism: Papaver armeniacum; assembly: GCA_023531295.1. Classification (NCBI taxonomy): domain Eukaryota; kingdom Viridiplantae; phylum Streptophyta; class Magnoliopsida; order Ranunculales; family Papaveraceae; genus Papaver; species Papaver armeniacum. The sequence continues at coordinate 26,492 of JAJJWW010008814.1, forward strand.
CTAATAAAGACTGTACTCCTGTGTTGCTAAGATGAGCTTTTGTTTGCAAAAGCATTCTATCCTTCAGCTTTAATTCTTTTCTGTCTGCATTCATATCTGAATTGTACAAACTGAGGTCGATTTATTTGACAGGGCGAGGCAAGGCAAGGCTATGCCTGAACTATGTTGTAGCCACAGTTCAAAATATTTAACCTATTTTGCTTTCTTTACATTGTAGAATGGCCTCCTTTTCGGCCTTGTTTATGTCCACTTTAGTCTTCTTTCCCAGTTGTAACTATGGAGGTGTGTTGACTAAACATGGGGTTGATTTTGGTGGTCAATTCATTTCCAGTTCCGCCGCCACTACTTTGTACTCACAGCTGCAACTTAAAAAATCACAGAAAGAGTATGATTGACCCATCAAATATCCCAGAGAAAAAAATGTATAGAGTGGTGAATTAAAATGCTTCCTATTGTTGACTTTAAGACTTGACTAGTCTCTTGACCATTTGACTTGAACCGATTGGGCAGGAAAAGAAAGAAATTGAAGCGTTTTTCACATTCTGCAACACATTCATTTTGGTTCTAGAGAGCTGTGTAGTAGTGGAGAATAGAAAGAAGGATTCAAATGGTCTTTCAATGTTGATTAGAAGCAATGAATAGTTACGCATCAGCCATTTCTACACTCTAAGGTACTTCCTTTTCCATCTTTTACTTCTGGGTTTTCAACTACAACTTCAAATTGGCTCTGCAAAATTGGGGGTTTAGGGTTTTTGTTTCTGCTCAGAGGGATTGATTCATTGCGAAATTGGAGATTAGGGTTTTTGTTTCTGCTCAAATTGATTCATTGCTAAATTGGAAATTGGGGTTCTCTGAACAACTAATTTTTTAGGGTGTTCTTAGTTCATTAAGGTTTACTGCTCAGTCTAGGTTAAGGAAAATGGAAGAAACAAGAAATGCATCTCCTTATTCTAATGGGGAAGATAGAATCAGTAGGTTACCTGATGGCCTGATTCACTACATCTTGTCTTTCATTGATACGAAATATGTTGTTCAAACTAGCGTTCTGTCTAAAAGATGGATTCATGTTTGGAAATCTATCCCATATCTAAAAATTGATAGACGTTCATTTCCTCTAGGCAAAGAACATGATCAGAGGTTCATAAATTATGTCGACATGGTATTTATTCTAGGCAATGAATCTGATATTAAGGGATTTTCTCTAGATTGGTGCTATAATGATGATGATATTCTGGCAAAATATGTTATTAGATGGATCGTTCATGCTGTTAAGCGTAATGTTCAAGAAATGACTTTAGATATCTGGCAATATTATCGTTCAGCTTTTGAAATTCCTCATCAACTTCTGAATTGCAAATCATTGATAAAGTTGGAAATGCAAGTGCATACTGGTGCTGAATATGCAGATGTTATTTTACCCAAATCAATGTATTTACCTCAGCTCAAAGTTCTGCATCTTCATGGATTTTCGATCTCTGATGAAGAAATATCTAAAAGGCTCTTTTCAAGTTGCCCAGTTCTTGAAACATTAGAAATATATAGTTGTGACATACCAAATTTGATTGTTAATTCTCTCAGCCTTGAGACTTTCGTGTACAAGCAGTTTCGTAGTACTATGGCCAATGTTATCAAGTTGACTGCTCCAAATCTCAAAGAATTCGAGTGTAGGTCTTCTGTGACACAGCATTATTCTCTAGAAAAATGTTCTCTTCTATCCAATATACGGTTTGACATAAGACTCAAAGAAAGACTTTTAGATGAGAATGCAGAAACATGGTTGAATTTGTCTCCAGGGGAAAAACAGGTATATGCTAAACGTATGATGAGATTTTTGGGAGTGGTTTATATGGTGAAAGAAATTTGGTTATCATCTGGATTCCTCGAGGTATGAGTGCTTCCTCTCTTCCATGCATAAACATTTTAATATATTTGCCCAATCATATTTATGAAATATGCTGTTGCTTAAAGGTACCCGACTTTCATAACTTGTAAAAGGTTCTTAGTTTTTCTGATGCTGCTTTTTGGTTATCAGGAAATAAGTCCTTTTTGTGTTTCTTTCTCAAGTCTAGGATAAGGATGAGAGTTGACATCAAAGATTGTCAAAAAATTTAAACAAGAATGGCTTAGTGAATATCCCATTAAAAAGATAAAAAGTTCTTCCTTTCTCGAGAATTCCTTGTATTCTTTCCTCTCTCAAGAATTATTTTAAGAAAATTCTTTGTTTCTCAGGTTCTCTCAGGATGGCCGACTTATTAGACTGTCAACCACCTCGCTTATGTAATCTGCAATATTTGTCCCTACGAATGCGGTCTACAAGAGGTTGCTTGCAGGCTATAGCATACTTGCTCAAGATTTCTCCTCGTATAGATTCTATATTCCTCGTCTCCGAGGAGGTAACGTTTAACCAAGCTTTATATTTTTTGATTTGGCCTGTAATGTTGTTCTGACAATTCGAATACATCATCTATGTTTATCATGCATCTCATGGTGACTTTTATTTTTGTGGAGCATTCTCGGAACCTTTGAGTCTGGTTTCTTATTTTGTACTATTATTCTTTCTCACCAAGTGACCTATTAGTTGTTTTGATTGTGTTAATGTAGTCAAATTTAGTGGACGTTGGAGATGATTGGGAAGCAGGATTGTCATCGCAGGGATGTTATCTCACCTCGATCTTGTTACTTTTGTGAAATGGAAGGATGTGATGCTGAGCTCAAGCTTTTTGAGTTTTTGTTAAAACATGCTAAGGTTTTGAGGAAAGTTGCTCTATCCTTTCGTGCTGGCATTGGCTCTCCCGATGGAGTGAGACGAAGGAAACTATTTAGAGATAAGCTTAGAGCACTTCCAACAGCCTCTTCAAATATCGAAATGATGTTTTCTAACCTTAGTGGATAACAGTTTGAAGATGCTAATGTAGGTACTGTTATACTCGAACAATGAAAGACCAGACCCCCTTGCTAGATCTAGTAGTTTGAGGTTCCTTTTTTTTTTTTTTTTCTTTTTTCTTTTGATTTTCTTTTTTCTTTTGGGATATGTTTTCTTCTGTGAAAAAGAATGACTGGAAAAGTATATTGGGGATTTGGCGAAATGCTAATTAAGATTGTACTCTTCAGTGCTGCTTAACTGAACTTTTGTCTGCAAAAGCATCCTGTCCTCTAGCTTTAATACTTTTCTGTCTGCATCCATATCTGAACTGTACAAACTGAGTTGGTTTTCTTTGGCAGGATGAGGCGAGGCAATGCCTTGAGGTAGGACTATGTTGTAGCCACACAGCTAAAAATACTCATCTAATTTGCCTTCAGCATTGTAAAATAGGCAGCAGCCTCCTTTCTCCCCTCGTTTATGTCCACTGTAGCCTTCTTCGCAGTTGTATTTATGGAGCTGTGCTGAGTTTGTTAACTAAAGACAGACATCGCGTTTATGTCCACTGTAGCCTTCTTTGCAGTTGTATTTATGGAGCTGTGCTGAGTTTGTTAACTAAAGAGCCCTAGACATCGCTCCCCGGGTAACGCAGGGCTTCACTTTTATTTAAAAGCTCTCAAGGAAGTTGCAAGCTGTAATACTTGCCACTTTACCAGGTGATACAATGTGCACGGTATTGGTGTCTGTAAATGGTCTCCTATACTAGTACTGAATACTGATTGATATTTTCTACAGAAAGCTTTCACAAATCGAATCGAAATACAGTAATAGGATAAAGAGTAAGCAGTGCAAACAACAAAATAAGTACTGTCAAAACAGTATTGCCTTGCTACTGGCAAAAATCACTGAATTGCAGAAGAAGAAATAATCATTTGCTCAGGCAACTGAGAGTCTTGCAAACTTGACAATATAATGTAAGCATCCAACAGTGACAATATTTCTCCATTTGGATTCTTTATTTTAAGAATCAATACAATGGAATCAAGCATTACAACAAACACACTGACTTCTGCAGCAATATAAATCAAATATCCTTTTTTGCATATATTACTCAGCACTCACTGCTGCAAGCCTGCAACTGGAGCCTGACAGACATCCCAGTAAAAATCTCATACATACGAAAGCAATTTAAAGTAAATTGTGATATATACTGAGAGAGACAGAATGCCAAAGACATGCTGCCAGAATAGGAGAGCTGAAGCTTCACTTAACTGCATAACCTCTCAGACTGGCAATTGCTCCTAACAAGATGGCAGTAGGTGTAGTGTATTGCAACAAAAGCACAAATCTGTACATCTGATCACCATTGACCAAAATGTTCATTTTATCAGCCAAAGCAACTATCCCAATCCCCAACACAGGGAGCACTACAAGCCTTGCTACGCTAACACCAACTATAGTTTTAATCCCGAGTTTAGAATCATTTGGACCTTCAGAAAGCATTCCACCGAGAATAAGCATCACCGGAAGGTACCATAGCTCCTGCCAAGATTTCTAAACTGTCTGTGACGAAAGCAAGTGGAGCATCTTCCCAAAGACAAATGAGTTGAGAGCTGGCACCAACCCAATAATAATAGCAAGAAAAGAAGCTATTGTCGGGGTTGAAGAATGTGACGCACTGGGGTTTGTTCAGCTACTGGTCGAATCCTGCGGACCATCTTCGGCTCTGCCAAACACCTAACAGACTTGGGACTGCTGGCACCACTCGCCATCGGTGCATCAACATCACTGTCAGACATGCTTTGATGCGAGAAATTTGAAAAGGCTGTTAAAGACCGTAGCAATGAAAGGTCTCTTGGAGTTTTCCAGTTTCCTTATCCTCCATGCCAGGCCACTCGGCTTCAACAAGAAGAGGCCTACTCATATCATGAACCGGGTTATTTCTTCATCTCTCATCCCCTCATCAACAATATCATAGTACTCCATGGGAGGTTCCATCATATGATAAACCAAAGTATAAACCAAAATCACAGCAACCCACTGAGATGCAAACACATATGCAATACCATTCGTATGACAATCAGGACCAAACGGATTATCCGTACTATGACAAACAGACCCCAATGATAGCAATAGGCAGATTCCCAGTATTCCCAAAGCGCAGTCATGACAACAGTAAACCTAAAAAAACTCAGGTGGTGGTTTACATATGATTGCAACCAAATAACCCAATGCACAACCAACAAAGTGTACTGATCAAAACATTCACGGTACAAACCACCACGTACGAAGACCTTCAAGAGTTATGGACTTACCAAGCTGTGTGAATATAAGGCAAGGCAGAAACAATGCGAAAACAAAGCTTGCTGAGAAGCTTGAATGTTGCTCTTGGAACCATTTTGACAGATGGGGTGTGCAAGAATTAAGCCTATCATGGTAAGTGAGATGAGTTTCAACAATGGCACTACTGCTGAAAGCAGGTTCACACCATGAGACATGTTGAAATTCATTGCCACAAACCCCGACGACATCGTTTAGCTTTTATTGAATCTATTGATAATTTCTGCAATACATTCAATAGCACTACTGTTATGAAGGATTAAAGCAACTCAATTCTAAGCACAACCATAAGAAACTAAGTGAATTGATAAGTTGGACGAATTCAAAGGTAAATTCAACTCAAAATTCATAGATTCTGTGCACATTTGAGTTTATAAAAGTATCAATCAGAATCTCAGAAAGCAACAAATACAATGAAAATCTAACAGAATTGAAATCAAAAGCAGAAAAATTCAGCGAAAATTGTAAAACTGATCTAATCAGAGTTTAGTGATTGACGATTAAAACTAACCTCAGTGAATGTTGAATCTGCTAATTCGATTCAAGAAGTAGAAACCCTTTTCATAGATTGTTGTGATTCCTTCGACTCTGGGGTTTGAAGATCTCTAGGGCTTTTGATTTTGGGATTTTGGAGTAAATATCAGAGGGAGTAGAAATAGCAAGAGAATGAATGATTGATGATGGTGGGTGGAGCCCCAACCTGTGACTGGGAGTTTTATATTTATAAAATAATCACGTGAGTGGGACCAGATTATCTAGAGTTGTGATGTATTCCTAGCTGTACAGCTGTGCGATAGATGATCTATGATTCTTCACCTACCCTGGGAATCCCATGAGGAATCCTGGTAAATTTTACCGAACAAAAATGGGTGTTATATCACACGTGTGCAAGCTTATAATCAAAAATATATTTTTATCGGAACGAAAAACTTAAAGGTTCATACTAAAATATTCAAAAGCCACTAAAATTACAGAAAGGAACTAAAGAAAGACTAAGCAATCAACAAAATCTATAGTAAACTGTGTCTGGCATTTCAATGTTACTGAGAAGAAGGCCTTCCTGTATCTTTGAATCCTTTCTCCCAAATGTAATCTTGCACCTTCCTTAGCAAAGCCTATCGGTAGAGAAATTTATTTCTCTATAACAATAGATGAGAAATTTGAGATAAGCACTTACATGCTCAAGGCCATCAGCTTTGATGAACCGGGAATATTCCCGGACTTGAAATGCGCACCTTGGTTGAGGGAGTACGGGTTGATCTGATCTTTTACGCAAGATAGGTAATTGCCCATTCAATAGCACACAGCGCCCATCACCTTATAGTTAGTGGCAAATCCTAAAGCACTTTGAAATGGTACCTGAAAACTTGACAATCATGGCTCCTTGCAATTATTCCATACCATTACATTACAGGTTACCAAAACACTCCATCACAACAAAACAACACAACTCCTTGGTGGCCCATACCGAAACATTCTTTAATTGTGTTTGAAGTATTGTATTTGACTACATTGAAATATTGCGAATAGAATCATAATCTTGATGCCACCTAACACCTTGCATTTTATAACCACCATAGTAAGACAGACTTATGATTCTACTCTTAAACTGTTTAAATTTGGTTGTACATTCTCAAAGAACATCTTATTCTTTTGGAACCGAGTTCCCTCAAAGTAGCACAAGCATTTGTTAACTTAAACTTCTTTGATAATGGGGCTTTTGTGTTTGCAAATTTAAACACATCATCAAAAGAATTAGGATTGTTGAAGTGAAAATATTACCTAGCCTTTGTCATATAGATTTACCGAAGTTCGGGACCCAGAGTAGATGCTCCATATTGTCTTGGCTCTGTTTACAGATACAACACTTGGAAACCATACAATATCCTTGTTTCACTCTTTTTTCATTATCCACAAAAATCCCCTGAATGAGTTTCCAAATATTGCTTGTGATTCTAGGATACATCAATGGCTTCCAAATTTTAGATGGCCAATGAAGAACAGGTTCTCTGTGTCTGATTTTGTTAACTGCAGAAGGAGTTGTAAAATGACCTTTAAGATCACCACACCAAACCATCTTGTCTTCTTCACCACTAAATGCTGGCAGGGAGGAGTTTATATAAGGTTGCATTTCAGAGAAGATATTCCACTCATCCCATAATTCAACCCAAAAGAACCGACAAAACCGCCTCCATTGATTTATTGCTTTATAACATTTCATAACGGACAAAAACCACAAAAACCTCCGCTCTCTTCAGTATCTCCTTCAAAACCAACCCAGAAAATTCTCGGATCTATAACTCCTTCATCCCATAGCGAAAGTCAAAACTGATTATCGATTTCAACTTCTTATCTTCTTCGATGGTTACGTATTTCAACCATTGAAGCAAAATTTGACCTAAATAAATTCATTTTTCTAACCTAAATTGTCTAAAAACAACAAAAATGGCGAAGAAAAAAAATCAACAGGAGAAAAAGAAAGATGATAAACTTAGGAAAAGCTGAAACCAGCTACAAAAAGGTAAGAAATCTTATCATTATTCTTCAATGGTTTTGTTTCACTTTTTGATGTAACAGATTTTTGGGTTTTCAGTTTGATTTTAGGTTTCATCATTTTTTGGGTTTTCATCATTATTGCACATTGTTCTTCAATGGTTTCTGTTTCACTTTTTTGATGTAACCAGATTTTTTGGGTTTAGGTTTCATTTGTATTTTTGGGTTTTGAGTTTGATTTTAGGTTTCATCATTTTTTGGGGTTTCAATTTGACTTTAGGTTTCATCTGTTAGTTTTAGATTTCATTTGTTAGGTTTAGGTTTAGGTTTCAATTGAAAACTAATTTCAATTTTGGGTGTGTTTATTTCTTGTTTATTATGTTGGCCTTGTTTATTTCTTATTTCTTTTTGATGAAACCAAATTCGAGTTACATAATCTTCAGTTAATGGTGAAAAACAGTTTTCTATTGTTGTTGAAGTAAACAAATTTTAGATGAAACCACATTTCATTTTCCGTTTCTTGATGAAACCAAAATTGGTTTCATCATTTTTTAGTTCACTACACCAAATTTGCAATATAGCAACCCAAATTAGCAATGAGCTAAATTTGTTGCTAATTAGCAACTAAGGAAACGATTGCTAAAAGTTTAGCAACAAGCGATTCTGTTCCAAATTCGTGTTTGCTTTTTTCATTTGCTATTAGCAACCTTGGAGACCTTACGCGTGCGACTTCCCAATGTGTGGCGGTAACACTATATAGTATTTTACCTTGATCAATCAAGTCGTTTGAAGCTCTAAGATTATTCCCCCCTTGACTCGAGTCCCGTCTGTGACCTTGGTTACTTAAAAGTTAAAACCTAGATTCTAGATTAGTTCTGCTTCTCTTTCGCCTCCCCTTTCTCACTTTCTTCTACTTCTCTTTCTCCTCCATTTTCTTCTTCTTCTTCAAGTTCAGAAGCCTCTCATTCGACCACCGGGTCATCGTCAAGAAACCTAATAACTACTACCCTTCAACCGGATCTAAAGATTTTAAACCTTCTCTTCCAGCTGTTTCTCACTTTCACTTGTTTGTTTACCAGATCGGGAGAGAAAATCTCTTCGTCTGTTTTCTTCAAAATCCCACTCCACTACTTCCATCACCACAATAACTGGTACCCACCATCACCAACACCTTCGTCTTATTCTCCCCACAACCATAATCACCACTCGATCTTCTTTTAGAAAATTCACCATCAACAATGAGACTCGAAAAACTTAGTGGTACAGTAGTAAAGGTATTGATTTGAATCTTCTAATTTTTGAGTTTAATGTTTGATTTTGTTTTAATTACAATTAGTTCTTTCATATATATAAATCAATTTAGGGGTTTTCATTGGAATGAAACCCAGGTTTTTGAAATTGGGGTTTTTCGATCATCGTATTTTTAGGTAGTGTTTGAATGGGTTGTTAGTGGGAGAGATAAATTGGTGGTGTTTGGTTAATGGAAAGGGATTGGAAAAATTTAGTGTCTTCACAGGGTATCTTGAGCACCTTAGCTTTCCTGCTTTCATGGTTTATCATCAATCACCTTCTTTATACACGTTTAGATGTTACTGTCACTATTTTGCTAATGTCTGTTGTCTTGAGCTATAGTGGAATTTACAAACTATAAATTACTGGTTATGTATGTTTATTAAGTCAACACTTGTCATATCTTATCATTGCACCCAGGCCTTTGCAGAGCGTTTCATTTCTCGATCGTACATTTATGCGGGAAATTATTGATCGACTTCTGGTTGTCATACATAATGTCTTAACAATGATTTACCACCATTGCCAAATTTCTTTTACTAAAGTGAACAAACCACTACATTTGCTTAGTTTAATATTGGACATGTAATTTCATAGCACCTAAACGAACTTGTAATTTCTTTCAGTTTTTAAGGAGAAGAACTTCAAGAGTGCAAAACCATTCGGGAATAGAAAGGATACACGAATGCAACTGGTAGAAATATGCGGTATGCTATTCATGCTTTGTTATACATAATTGTTTATGGTTAGGATTGAGAATTTGGAATGTGGTTCACTATGTTGACCAACTACTTGTCCACCAAATTAGAAGAATTGTTATTTCTCAAAAAACTATCCAAGTTGTGTTCTCGACCAAACAATGAGGGTGCTCAAAAGCTATTGCGGAGATGAACCATTATGCTATTGGAAGCACCTCAGATCGTGTGAAGTTGGTAGGTAAGGTATTAAGATCCGTATTATCTCGGGAGTGTTTGCATTTTCTGTTTCTTATGCTAATTTACTTTATATTCTGCTCTACCATCCACCCGCGCACAACCAAATGAGAAAACTATGAACTTGAGGGTGTTGCACTTTGCAATGAAGATGTTTTTTTCGAGTTGAATAGGTTTATTGTAAGGAACAGTAGAATTAACTTGAATCTTTGTGTTGTTGAATTAAAACAGATTGTGGTTCGAAGGAAATGAAAACTGAAACTGACCCTGAATCATCTTGGTAAACCAACTACCAGGTGTTGAAGTTGACGATCTGACATATTTGGTTTTCGTTGCAGATTGGGCTATTCAGGTTTGCAATGAAGCACTACAGCATGTGGAAGACATTTACCTGGAGTTAGGGAAGAAGTATAGGTAAAATTGTTGCCACTTACCATTCAGGATGTAGACTGTAATTCATATGCAACTATCTCGTTTAGTGTCACATTGTAGATAAACGTTTGTTATTTTCCAATTTTTGGGGGTTTTCAGTGATCACGGCATTACCTTATATGACTTGCGGTTGTCAACTCCAGTGAGGAAGCTGATCATGAAGGTATTTCTTGCTAAATGTCATATTATAATTATTTTGTATCATTATCATGTAGCTTTTCCATATTACTAATTGAATTATCTTCCACGTTTGTGCTTTTACTACCCATGGGCTAAATCTCGAAACACATTGCGAGAGATCTTTGACATGAATTTGTATTTACACGAGATAGAGGAATGCTCTCTGTGTGAATAATCCAACAATTTCGGTCAAGAGAGCCTCACAAGTCTGCAGTACAAGCAGCTATCAAGCTTACCAATATGCTAACTTATTAATGGTACAATACTTCTTCAACTGAAAGCTTAATATTGTGATTCCAAAAGACATGGACTATTAATGGGTGTCCTTAATTGGAAGATGCTTGCTAAGGTGATAATATTATATAACCTGTTATAATTATTGAAAAATCTCCCCTTTTTCAGTTCTTATTATAGTATGCTACTAGGTTTTGTTAAATACTCGATTGAGATTCATGGATTTTCCTTGATACTTCTTCTTGTACTTGCTCGTAAATCCAACTATTTACCTTAATCCAAATGAATGAAGCTTTCACACGTAACAAAGCAAGGATCTGCATCTTTCTTCCTTCCATTCCATGAGAGCGGAGGTGCGATTACATATCAAATCTAATGTCGAACTTAAAGTTGATTGAGCGGAGGTATCCATACTTGCCCTCTTTGCATTAGTGCAATAAAATAGTTAATGTATTTACTCAATTATGATAGGAGCAAGTAGTTCATGTATTTGTATTTCAGTTTTTTTTTTTTTTTTTTTGCCTTAGAGAAAGTTCATTTTCCCTTTCAAATATTTTGTAAGATTCATTGATGTACTGTTAAGTTAATAGATATATCCAAATGACAGTTCTTGTTATGTCATGACTTTTGTGTTGTGTTTTTTAGTTTGATTAAAATTTTATATTGAATGTGGAGGTTATTTGATTAAATTATCGAGCTGAGAGAATCGGGACAACTGCAAGGAGCCGAACATTGCGGGACAATTGGGTTGGGGGCAATGGGTTGTTTTTTTTTGCTTGTTGCAAAACTTTAGCAACAGCACAAAAGTATTGCTAAATTTGAACCAGAATAATTATATCCATTTCGGTAAAAAATATCCCGGAATAACTCTAAAATTAGCAACAGAGCATGAAATGACTTATTTTTGTTGCTTTAAATTTTGTTTCGCAACTTCAGATTAGATTACATTTGCCGCTAAGCGATCTTGTAGAAATTAGCAACGAGCTAGAGTCATTGCGAAAACTGCTGACGGGGTGTTTAGCAAATGGAAAACCTGTTGCAAGCCCAGTCAGCAACAGATCTTAGCTGTTGCTAAATGCTAAATTTGGTGTAGTGGTTATTGGTTTACTTCTAGAGTTATTGTTTGTGGACCTAATTATGCTTATGGTTTCATCACCTATAATTGATTATGGTTTCATCATTTTTCAAGTGTATATCTTATGGTTTCATCACTTTTCAATTATGCACAGTTTCATCACTTTGTTCGTGCTTATGGTTTCATCATTACAAGTGTATATCTTATGGTTTCATCACTTTTAAATTATGCACAATTTCATCACTTTGTTCGTGCTTATGGTTTCATCATTTTTCAAGTGTAATCTCATGGTTTCATCATTATTATTTATTATTCTCTTATGGTTTACTTTTGGTTTCACAATAGGTAAAAAAAGAGATACATAACCATATAGGTGTTCATTGCATCATTTATGCAAGCTAGCAGTGAAAATTAAGGCGTTGATAAAAAACAAGCACCTGAATTTGAAAGCTCTCATATCTGGCGTTTCTTTGAGCCGTTCCATTATGGCGTAATGAACGAAGAAGAGCTCATCAAAAAGACAAAAGCATTAATGATATTTTTTAAGTTCAATTGAAAACACACTTGATGGTAAGCGCCTAGTATTGTTTCAAAGTAACAAGATCAAGGGAAATGACTCTGCGGACCATTCCCGAACATTTTGCTGTGACTTTTGGTCTACAAATGGTGAATTATGTAGAAGCAGACGACATTGATGAAGAGATGCTCAAAAAGGTTAACGTCTTCGTGGCTAAGTATTTTCGTGGAAATAAAAAGACGAGAAAAAGCGATATTGAAAATTATATGCTGGAAGCCGCAAAGGATGAAACCAGAGCGGATGACTTTGTCAAGCTTTTCGTAATGTTTCTTTTGGTTTCAATATTTGTCACTAACAAATGTGGGAAAACTCTGGCAAAGCAAAGTACTTGTACATGGTGTTTGATATGAACAAGGTGTGCTGGCGGGAAGTCTTCCATGACTATCTACTTGGTCCCGATAAAACATTCTCCCTGTATTGTTGAATACTCCTATTTTACTTCAATTCTGGCACACGTAGTAGTCCTGTTGTGTTGTAACACTCATACCAAGTCAAACTGACGAGAAAGTCCATCAAACGCCGACCAAATCTGCCAAGAAAATCATCGCTGCTAACTGACTTCTTTTCTGCCAAAACTCTGTTTTCTCGTGAAGAAAGCCTCCATTTTTGCAGGCCTAAAGCTCTACCTATGACGTGTGTAAACACGTATTGATCCTCCCTTTAACTGAACGTATTGAAATCTTCCTTCCTAACCCATAAAAACTCGGTTCTTAACTAACTCAGAATCATCGCTCCTGAAGAAAGTTTCCCTCCATTATCATATTCAAAAGGTGAAGGAGGTATGCCCCCTATCCTATGCTGGGGTGAAATAGCATGCGGTAAAAGCTTATTTCTCCAAAAACACCTACAAAAACATAAAATACCAAAATAAGTACAAAAATGGGTACTAACAATATAGAAAATTGAGATCAAACTAGACACATAAATGCGTCTATTAATCATACGAAAGGCACAATACCCGTTATGGATTTCGAATATGGTGATAGTACCTAAAAAGAACAGAGGGGTCCAGTCGCACGACTTCACTGTCCCGAACAAGGCTTGTCCGAAGGATAACTTCCCCCTCCCAAACATCGATAAACTAGTAGAGTCAATAATGGAACACAAGGTCTTCGCTCAGTGCTAGATTATATTATGAAAGGTTGGATGATGGGATCGAGTTCACGTTATATAACACTTGCTCTGGGAAACAGTTAATTGTGGAAAATTAATGCTTGCCACTAGTTCAAATGCAGCTGCCGAGAAAAGCGAAGAAACTCCAGATGTGACTATTTTAGTTTGCATTTTTTTATATCATTGCAATAAGAATTGTTACCCTCTTGCTGTTTCCTCCGGTAGAAATGCCTCATAACTCATGGTGAAAACTTAAACATCCACATTTGGAAATGCCTCGTGCTGCAGAAATGTTCACCGAGATAGCTGGTTTCCGTCGCTGCAACGAATGTTAAGAGTTCTTTTTTATTTAATTCATTTTGTAAGAACCTTGGTGTGATAGTGAATTTATAGATATACCCACTTGACAATCCTTCATATAATTTTTATGATGTACTTCATATTTTGTGTAGATGGAGTTTATCATGGTGAATCAACTCTCAAAATACTTTCTTGATACTTTTGTAGGATTAATTTGATTTCCAAATGAACAGGGGACCTTGATTTTGTTATAGGGATCTTTTATATTCATCTGGTTTTGACAGGTTTTAACCAGTCAGAACCTGTTGCGATCATCTAATCAATTCCATCTATAAATTTGCATCAGCAGCTAAGCATTTGCAAAAAAATTGTAACATCTATTTTCCGTAATAGAACTCCAACTGTTGCAACTCCACTTTGCAACTGCCATTTACCGTTGGTAATCACTAAATTTGGTGTAGGATAAGGACTTTATATATAGCATAAAGTCCACATATAAAGTTGAAAAAAAAAAAAAATTCTACTCAAATATTAACTATATATATTTAGTTTGAATTTGGCATTTAGTCTCCTGAAAAGAAAAAAAAAATAACAACATCCTCTTCTTGCTCAGATCTAGTCCATTTTGGGGTTAGATCTAGCAAGGATCCTTGCTTTTTGGTTTTCTAGTTCTAGAATAACGGGATTCTTTTCTTTTAGAGTTTTAGTTTTGCTTTGTTTGTCGGCTACGGCTTCTTTTCTTTGCCTTCATGATGATTATTGTATTTATCTTCTTGGTGATTTTTGTCTTCACTCTCGTGGTGATTTCTCTTTTATTTTAATGGTGACTTGATCTGGATTATATGTTTGTTCAAGTGCATCGCCGGATTCAGGTTACTCTTGATTTTGCGGTCAACAAATTTGCAGATTACTTCTATATTCTTAGAGCATTACTTCATCAGGAAGACGATTTATTAAATGGTCCATAAATATTATGAAGACCATCTTCTCTCCGATTCAATCAGTTCTTGCATTCTTGTATTAGGTCAGTATTTGGAATTCCTTCTCTTTTCCTTGTCGGAATTTTCAATCATGTACCGCTACAAACGTGTTGTTTCTTGTTAGATGTACTTGAGATCCATGTAATCATGATTTCCATTAACAAAAATTGAGTTACTAAAAAAAAGGACTTTATAAGCAATTTTATTTGTTTCTCTCTCCTTCTCTTTTCCCTTTTTTTTTTCTCTAAGAAAAAAAGAATCCTACTCCTCATTAACATCTTGCTCATATTTGGACCTACTGGACCATATTTGAGCAAAATTTCTGCTCATTTTAAGTTTTAGTAAGTGGTTTTTGAATAAATATTTTATATCTTTTGACATATTTCATCGCTATGTGAACTTCAAGAGAGAAATCGGAAATCGGAAAATAAATTGAAGGCGAGTTGTTCAAACCGTAATCGCTCGTTCGTGGATTATTATTCTCGATTCAAAAATATCGATGTGCCAACACGGTATTGCTTGGAATCCATATTAAATCGAAGGAATTTTGGGCACCCAACATTACTCTTTTATTTTGGGAGCATCTCTTATATTATAGAAGAAGAAATCAAATTAAACATTAATATCAGAAATATACAAAAACTGGAGTTACGATTTATGCCTCTTTCTCTTCACGATTTACTTGTAATTATTGAAGCACAAGAGTACAATCATTTTCTATGCGACATAAATTAACCACATAAAAATAGGGATATCGTTTACAGCTTAATAATCACTTAATTATAGCCAGCTGTAGAATATTATCGGCATCAAGGCGAAAGGTCAAGGCTGATGCTAGAGCTGGTTTTTAGGATAGCAATATCATAGTCAACTTTATCACGGCCCAAAAGTCGCCGGCCAACATCGCTGCTACCGACAACATGCGCATCCTGGCCAACAAGATCGATCAAGGTGCGATCCTTGAGACCCATAACATCTGCAGATAATAAACAAAACGTATATATGCGACATCATTAATTCGATGAACATCAACATGATGAAAATCAAGAGAGAGAGAGCGCAGAGAGGAAGGACGCGAAACATACAGAGAGACTACATTGTGTTGCCGATTTCCACACTTTTCATTAACTAGAAATTATACCTTTATAAGCTACGAGGTGTACATGACTCAATTAACTCCGCACTAACTCCGCAAACAAAGCACGTTCGCAATAGCCGACGATCCTAATTACTAGGACACACTATGGTTTACAAAACCACTTCGTACACATTTTGACAGACGTGTTCATAAACAACATAAACAACCCTTAAGACCAGACTAATAATGACCCATTAATATCATTACTCAAGTAGTTTGAGTTTAAGCAAAACTCCAACAACCTCCCTTAAACTCGAGACTACAATAACAAATTCAATCGTTGTTCCATGATAACTAGTGAGGCGTTACCTATGCCTTCCGAGGCATTATCCGCTGATTCCGTTTCATTTGCGAGACTTACCTACTTCACTTCAGTAGGCATCATATGACTTCCAGACACATCTTATCATAACATGGCTCTATCACGGCCAACCTACTTCACTGCGGTATATATGACTTCCCGGACATGTTGTATCCACAATTCTTACGCCACTTGAAATCTTCCAGTTTGCTTTTGTCTTCAACCACCGCTACTATCTTCTGATGACATATTCCTTCTTTGGGATATAAAACCCACATATAAGGACTACACATGACACCTTATATATATTATGCGACTCAAAAAACTAAGTTACTAAACTTAAACGGAACCATACTAAAATCAAGGTATAGAGAGAAGCGAGAGAGGAAGAACAAGCGGAACACACGAGAGAGTTACATTGTGTTTCTTGGATTCTCACTATTTCATTAACAATAAAACATTGCCTTTATAGGCGGTACAATGATGTTAGCACTAAGCCATTAACACTTACATGCTCAACACACTCCTAACTAACAGGACCTTAAAACCCATGACTACTAACATGTAAAACAACCCTAAAGACTAGGAACCACTATTATATAGTTACACGTCTCTTAAATGTGTAAGTTACGTGAATAACCACTAACAATATGCTAACCGTGTAAATAATACTCACACAAGACCAAGTCTAAGACTTACCGAGTGATTAGCACGAAAGTGCGACGCATTTTCACCCATAAATACATTAGCTGGGACTCATTTTATCACTAATAAACTTATTTGTAGGTTTTTTTGTGAAATAAGCTCTTATGGAGAAAGTTGCTCGAAAAGTGGTTTTGTACCCCGGAGGACACGTGTTATTCGGACTCTCAATGTTGGTTAAGGGACACCTCAATTACTAAGGAGCACCCCAACGGATAAGGGACACCTTCCTTACTATTTGCACCCACCTGCTATGGGCACCTCAGGCTTCGTTAAGGGCACTTCATCTTCTTCACGTTCAAAAATGAGAAATGGCGGGAAAATTTTGGTTCTCAACTGTCTATTTTCGGTCACGACTTTACGAGATTCTTGGAGTTTTCTGGCAAGGGAATTGGTGATGGGCTGTAACATTGAAACAGGAGCGGTAATTGCCTTTGATTTGTAAAAGGAAGGATATATTCTCGGTTTGAAGAAAACAAAGGAGTAAGATATCAATAAACAAGATGGGAAGTGTTTTCATTTCATGGGAAGTAGCCAACCCTGGAAACCATTGGGCATGAACATAATGGACTCTACTTAGGCGGATGCGGAATGACAATACAGGGAAACAAGTCAAACTTGGATGAATTTTGTCTCTAATGGAAAGTGGAGTATGCATATATATACACTCAAGAGAACAAATAAATATCTTACCATTAGTGGACCTTATAGGATCAACCTTACTGGCTAGCATGAGTGGGAGTCAAATTACGTGAAGATATCATCCGTACAATGGCAACAAAATGATATTCTTACCTTGCATGGCTAGATGTAGTCATAGTACTATTCGTGGAAATAAGCATCTGATGTCTTAAGTTTTGTGGGTCTCCCAATTAAGAATGAAAGTCGGTATCACGGAGTAATATCTTTTACTTTGGTGACGAGAATGCATGCGCTGGAGTATTTGATGTGGCATAATCTTACTGGGTGAACTAGACACATGGCATAATTCTACTGGGTGATGACATGGTGTATGAAATTAAGTAGGGAAATGTGTTCTTCTGATGCTATATATAACGACCATGGGAGTCGGTCGGAGGAGGGGGAGACGGGAGCATGTACCGAGCAACAATAGTTTTTATTCTTTTATCCATTCCTTTTGTAATAATGAGGAGCTAAACCATACGCTGGGTCGACGGAGGAAGCCGATTTTCATACGTGGGTGAATTTTATTTTATTTTCTATTTGACTTTTGCATTATTTTGAATAGAATTATGATTTGATTAAATTGGTTGTTATTCAATTATATAGGTTATGCTTTGTTTAGATAATCTATGCTTAGGGGATACAATTAATCTTTTGAGAGTCTACCTTGGCAAAAATAAGAGTCGGTGTTATTTTGTTTATTGAGCTTTAATTGTTGAGAATAAATAAATTGAACCTATTGATATGAATTCGGTGGAATCCTAGGCCCAGTGACTCTCGCCTTTGTTTATTATTTTCTTTAAACCTTTAAATTTAATCTTCGCAAGTCTGAGAGAACGAATCTTAATTACTACTACAAAAACTAAGAAAAACCATAAATCACTGAGCTGAGCAGTTTGAGTTTAACCAAAACTCTAACAGCCTCCCTTAAACTCAAACTGCGATAGCAAAACGTCGAGTACCCCCTATGGTTTCACCGGCATATCCCGTGCTAATTCCGTTTCATTCTGCAAATCTACCTACTAAACTTGTAGATACCGTATGAATTCCGAGCATGTCTTATCATAACCCGGCTTTACTGCTTTGGCCAACCTACTACACTTGTAGGTATCTATGACTTCCCAGACATATCATATCATATCTCTTGCTGCAACTTGGAACCTCCGACTGCTTTGTGAGACATCCAAAACTATACTATTTTAGACATTTCCATGTTACGGGTCTTTGTTGCTATCTTCACCATACACATCCTTCTTGTTTGAGTTATAAAACTCACATATAAGGAAAACATAAGACAACTCATACATCATGCGACTCAAAGTAAACAAGTTACAAAAACTTTAACTACTGACCCATACAATTAGTACCACTGATGGTCATAACAAACCATTAACATTTACTGAAAACAGAGCTCTGGTTTAACTTAGCTTTAAGCTTTACTCTTGCCCAAACTGTATCATTTTCAGTTTCATACATGGAGACAAACCCCACATCAACAGACCATTACTTCGGCCATACTATGATACAACTGTATCACCAAACCATTCTTTTAACAAGCTAGAGCTGCTGCTCTTTCTCTACTTGCTAATCAAACATGAAACCAAATCAAGATAAATCCTAATTTACTCACAGGATTACCTTCAAACAGTTGATGAGCACTTCTGAAATTCAAGCCTCTTTCACACAGGCCTTTCACCAAAACTTCGAGCATAGTTCCAAGCCACCTATCGCCTACCAAGTTAACGCCATCTTGCTCAAACCATCATACTTATCGGCAACCTTGCGAGAAGATATTGCAAATCTTAACCAAAATTAACGCCAGCGGAAACACAAGGATCAGACTTCAACTTCTTTTGACACACAAATGAAACTCAATCACACCAATGAAACAAAAAACACCCTCTCTATTAATCTATCTATCCTCTCTGAGATTTTACTAACACCTCTTTCTACACCTAGATTGATACCATGATGAAAATCAAGAGAGAGCGCGAGAAGGAAGGACGAAACATACTGAAGAGAGACTACATTGTGTTGCGATTTCCACACTTTTCATTAACTAGAAATTATACCTTTATAAGCTACAAGTGTACATGACTCAATTAACTGCACTAACTCCATGAAACAAAAGCCGTTCGCTGACAATGACGATCCTAATTACTAGGACACACTATGGTTTACAAAACCACCCGTACACCCACTGGACAGACGTGTTCATAAACAACATAAACAACCCTTAAGACCCAGACTAATAATGACCCATTAATATCATTACTCCGTAGTTTGAGTTTAACCAAAACTCCAACAACCTCCCTTAAACTCAGACTACAATAACAAATTCAATGCGTTGTTCCATGATAACTAGCTGAGACGTTACCTATGCCTTCCCCGGCATTATCCCACGTTGATTCCGTTTCATTTGCAGACCTACCTACTTCACTTGTAGGCATCATATGACTTCCCCGACACATCTTATCATAACATGGCTCTATCACGGCCAACCTACTTCACTTGCAGGTATATATGACTTCCCAGACATGTTGTATCACAATTCTTACTGCCACTTGAAATCTTCCAGCTGCTTTTGTCTTCAACCACCGCTACTATCTTCACCAACGACATATTCCTTCTTTGGGATATAAAACCCACATATAAGGACTACACATGACACCTTATATATATTATGCGACTCAAAAAAACTAAGTTACTAAACTTAAACTGAACCATACTAAAATCAAGGTATAGAGAGAGAGCAGAGAGGAAGAACAAGCGGAAACAAAAGAGAGAGTTACATTGTGTTTTACTGGATTCTCACTATTTCATTAACAATAAAACATTGCCTTTATAGGCAGTACAATGATGTTAGCACTAAGCCATTAACACTTACATGCTCAACACACTCCTAACTAACAGGACCTTACAACCCATGACTACTAACATGTAAAACAACCCTAAAGACTAGGAACCACTATTACATAGTTACACACGACTCTTAATCGTGTAAGTTCTGTGAATAACCACTAACAATATGCTAACCGTGTAAATAATACTCACACAAGACCAAGTCTAAGACTTACAGAAATTTTGGCAGTTTGAGTTTAACCAAAACTCTAGACCTCCTTAAACTCAATTACGATAGCAAACGTCGAGTACCCCCTATGGTTTCTAGGCATATCCGTGCTAATTGGTTTCATTCTGCAAACCTACCTACTAAACTTGTAGATACCGTATGAATTCCCCGACATGTCTTATCATAACTTCGCTTTACTCGCGGCCAACCTACTACACTTGTAGGTATCTATGACTTCCCAGACATATCATATCATATCTCTTGCTGCAACTTGGAACCTCCACGGCTACTTTCGTCAGACATCCAAAAACTATACTATTTTAGACATTTCCATGTTACGGGTGCTGTTGCTATCTTCACCATACACATCCTTCTTCTTTGAGTTATAAAACTCACATATAAGGAAAACATAAGACAACTCATACATCATGCGACTCCAAAGTAAACAAGTTACAAAACTTTAACTATTGACCCATACAATTAGTACCACTTGATGGTCATAACAAACCATTAACATTTCTTTGAAAGCAGGCTCGGTTTAACTTAGCTTTAAGCTTTACTCTTGCCCAAACTGTATCATTTTCAGTTTCATACATGGAGACAAACCCCATCATCAGACCATTACTTGGCCATACTATGATACAAACTGTGTCACCAAACCATTCTTTTAACAAGCTAGAGCTTCTTTGCTCTTTCTCTACTTGCTAATCAAACATGGAAACCAAATCAAGATAAATCCTAATTTACTCACAGCAGGATTACCTTCAAACGAGTTGATGAGCACTTATGAAATTCAAGCCTCTTTCACGCGGGCCTTTCCAAAGCGGCTTACGAGCATAGTTCCAAGCCACCTATATTGCCACCAAGTTAACCGGACCATCTTCTTGCTCAAACCATCATACTTATCGGCAACCTTGCGAAGATATTGCAAATCTTCACCAAAATTAACGCCAAATGAAACACAAGGATCGGACTTCAACTTCTTTTGACACACAAAAGAAACTCAATCACACCAATGAAACAAAAAACACCCTCTCTATTAATCTATCTATCCTCTCTGAGATTTTACTAACACCTCTTTCTCTACCCTAGATTGATACCATGATGAAAATCAAGAGAGAGAGAGCGCAGAGAGGAAGGCCTTGCGAAACATCTGAGAGAGACTACATTGTGTTGCCGATTTCACACTTTTCATTAACTAGAAATTATACCTTTATAAGCTACGAGTGTACATGACTCAATTAACATGCACTAACTCCGCAAACAAAAAGCACGTTCGCAATGTTGGCGATCCTAATTACTAGGACACACTATGGTTTACAAAACCACTTCGTACACCCACTGACAGACGTGTTCATAAACAACATAAACAACCCTTAAGACCCAGACTAATAATGACCCATTAATATCATTACTCCGTAGTTTGAGTTTAACCAAAACTCCAACAACCTCCCTTAAACTCAGACTACAATAACAAATTCAATGCGTTGTTCCATGATAACTAGCTGAGACGTTACCTATGCCTTCCCCGGCATTATCCCACGTTGATTCCGTTTCATTTGCAGACCTACCTACTTCACTTGTAGGCATCATATGACTTCCCCGACACATCTTATCACAACATGGCTCTATCACGGCCAACCTACTTCACTTGCAGGTATATATGACTTCCAGGACATGTTGTATCACAATTTTACCGCCACTTGAAATCTTCCAGTGCTTTTGTCTTCAACCCACCGCTATTATCTTCACTAACGACATATTCCTTCTTTGGGATATAAAACCCACATATAAAGGACTACACATGACACCTTATATATATTATGCGACTCAAAAGAACTAAGTTACTAAACTTAAACTTGAACCATACTAAAATCAAGGTATAGAGAGAGAGAGAGAGGAAGAACAGCGGAACACACGAGAGAGTTACATTGTGTTTCTTCGGATTCTCACTATTTCATTAACAATAAAACATTGCCTTTATAGGCAGTACAATGATGTTAGCACTAAGCCATTAACACTTACATGCTCAACACACTCCTAACTAATGGGACCTTACAAACCCATGACTACTAACATGTAAAACAACCCTAAAGACTAGGAACCACTATTACATAGTTACACACGACTCTTAATCGTGTAAAGTTAAATGAATAACCACTAACAATATCTAGTGTAAATAATACTCACAAGACCAAGTCTAAGACTTAGGTAGCAATGAGTTTGAGTTTAACCAAAACTCTAATGACCTCCCTTAAACTCAAAGCTGCGATAGCAAAACATTGAGTACCCCCTATGGTTTTAAGCATATCCCAGTGCTAATTCCGTTTCATTCGCAAACCTACCTACTAAACTTGTAGATACAGTATGAATTCCCGACATGTCTTATCATAACTTCGTTTTACTCGCGGCCAACCTACTACACTTGTAGGTATCTATGACTTCCCAGACATATCATATCATATCTCTTGCTGCAACTTGGAACCTCCACGGCTACTTTCGTCAGACATCCAAAAACTATACTATTTTAGACATTTCCATGTTACGGGTGCTGTTGCTATCTTCACCATACACATCCTTCTTCTTTGAGTTATAAAACTCACATATAAGGAAAACATAAGACAACTCATACATCATGCGACTCAAAGTAAACAAGTTACAAAAACTTTAACTCTCGACCCATACAATTAGTACCCTTGATGGTCATAACAAACCATTAACATTTTGAAAATGAGCTCACGGTTTAACTTAGCTTTAAGCTTTACTCTTGCCCAAAGCTGTATCATTTCGGTTTCATACATGGAGACAAACCCCACATCAACAGACCATTACTTACCATACTATGATACAATTTGTATCACCAAACCATTCTTTTAACAAGCTAGAGCTGCTGCTCTTTCTCTACTTGCTAATCAAACATGAAACCAAATCAAGATAAATCCTAATTTACTCACAGGATTACCTTCAAACAGTTGATGAGCACTTATGAAATTCAAGCCTCTTTCACACAGGCCTTTCACCAAACAGCTTCTGAGCATAGTTCCAAGCCACCTATACTGCCACCAAGTTAACCAGCCATCTTGCTCAAACCATCATACTTATCAGCAACCTTGCAGAAGATATTGCAAATCTTCAACCAAAATTAACGCCAGCGGAAACACAAGGATCAGACTTCAACTTCTTTTGACACACAAAAGAAACTCAATCACATCAATGAAACAAAAAACACCCTCTCTATTAATCTATCTATCCTCTCTGAGATTTTACTAACACCTCTTTCTCTACCCTAGCTCTGATACCATGATGAAAATCAAGAGAGAGAGAGCGCAGAGAGGAAGGACGCGAAACATACAGAGAGACTACATTGTGTTGCCGATTTCCACACTTTTCATTAACTAGAAATTATACCTTTATAAGCTACAGTGTACATGACTCAATTAACCTGCACTAACTCCGCAAACAAAAGCACGTTCGCAACAGCCGACGATCCTAATTACTAGGACACACTATGGTTTACAAAACCACTTCGTACACCCACTGACAGACGTGTTCATAAACAACATAAACAACCCTTAAGACCCAGACTAATAATGACCCATTAATATCATTACTCCGTAGTTTGAGTTTAACCAAAACTCCAACACAACAACAACAACTCATCACGTACAAACAAACAGCGTTAACAGCAAGTACAATCAAGTAAATGAAAATCAAAGTGAGGAAGATAGATGATAACAACTTACTTGGTAATAAACCTGCAGACATCATAATGAAGACAACAGCGATAGATAGAACTCTCATGAAACTTGTTTTAAACATGATTAATTTGTTTTCTGATTTCTCTCTTGAAGTTCAATTTATTTTCGCAAGAAATGCTTCTGTTTCCATGTCTATTTATAGGTAGAGCTCATCTTTTTATATTCCAGCTACTTATTATTATTTAACACAACCACGTCATGCACGATCAGTTTTTGATTTTAGTTTTGTATTTAAATCGATTTCTTGGAGATAAAAAAAAAAGTTAAAATGAACTTGGATATTATTTTTAGAGTTTTGAACCATGTTAGGTTCCAATAGAAAGTCAAACATACAAGGGTCGATTGATTGATACCCTGGTTGTCATTCATTCTACCTGTAGCATTCATTCTACCTGTTCAGTGTTCTTCATTTTGTTTGTTTGTCGGTATGATTATGTTCTTCATCTCTGTTAATACTGATTATTCTGCGTGGGAATGGTTAGTTTCAAGTTGATTTTTCTGAGGATGTGTATTTTTCGACTAATTGAGGCTGTAGTATTATACTGCATTGTCGAGAAGTGTGTGTATCTTTAGTTAGTTTGGATGAATTTATCTGAGTTTTGAACTGAAACTATTGTACTAGGATTTGGCTTTCTTAATAGATCTGTATGTTTTCTCTTTGGCAAGCATGAGTGCTGTGGTTGTCTCTGTTAATTTGCACATTTGGGAAGACGACTTTAGTAGGAATTGTTGTCTTTGAGGTTGTTCATTACAAGCTTTAGTGTTTGAAACAATGTAGAGACCTGAAGTTCGAATGCTTTACATTATTGTGCAGTTATTTTTTGAGGATTTACACATGTTTGGTTGATTTAAATGTGAAGATGCTTACTTGCTTAGGTTATGTAAGTTCTTGGATTGGATTGATTTATCTGACAGATCTAGAATTTTTGTTCAGAACTTTGTAAACTAAAGAATCATTAAAAAAAAAAATCTTAGCTTTAATTCAGTACAGTCATGCAGAGCTTTTAGGTGTTTACTCCCTAGTTCAGATTTTCTTCAACATTGAACTCTTTACAGATATGATTGAACATTGAAATTGTTACAGTGAGATTTAGTAGGTTCAGCTGTAGAATTGATAACCGGGGATTGAATGTCATTTCTTTGTCAACTTGTTCTTGATGATATTGTATTATATTGGTAATGTGAGCCACATACTGGATTTAAGGTCGAAGAAACTGGATTGATTTCAAAACCCTATGTTTTAGAGTAGGTAGTGAAATTGTGTAAGCCACTGTTGTATGATTGGGATATGTAGTGCAAATTTAGCTTTTTGATTTTGAAATATGTGTCTTTCTTCTCTTCAGTTTGAAATATGTGTTTTCTTCTCTTCAGTTTGGAGGTGGAACGGAAATTATGATTGGGTTATTTTTTAAAATTAATTTTCATTAATTGTGCATATATTCATGGTAATAGTTGGTGTCTTTGTCCGTGACAGGTTTCACGATGGATAAAAATGAAGCAAACAGTTTTCTTGACGTGCTCGATATGTCTTCGATCCTGTTATTATTCGGTACTGGTGGTGCCTTCTTCTTCATTCTGGCGCTCTTGATAGTTGGAAGCCATGATGCACTTCTCAAGGAAAGATTAGTGGCGATCCTTTGGGCATTTACTGCTTCCGGCTTTTGCAGCTCTCTAGGCATGTTCATATGTCACATTATTCTACCATCTCGCCGTGAATACCATTTGTCCAAGGAGTTTACTCTTATCATCGGTACTGCATCAGCATTCCTTTTTACGGTGCTTGGTTATGGCCTCTTGATATCATTCGTCTTCCAACATCTTTGAGCCTTTTTTCGATACTAATTTCTGGTTGTCGAAGATCAAGACGGATTATGTAAAGATAATGTGTGCTTAACTTATCTACTACCTTTTCTGCTTTGTTGCTGCAACAAAAGACTTTACTAGTGCTATGAACTTTGTTAATGTCTACATGTATTTGTAGTATTGCTTGTTTTATGTCAGATAGGCCATGTTTAACATTATTAGATGCATGTTCAAGTTTTCTTTTGATAGGAAGAAGCATACAAATTGACTTACTTGATTCAAGCGCCCTGGCAAATTTATTCGAGCACACCTAGGTTATAGGTTTGACTTGGGTTGACCCTTCACTTTAACTTTTATAGCTCCCAGCGAAAACCCTAAGACCAAATCTTATTCTTCTTCTTCGACGCTGCCTTACTCGACCTCTCTCCATCCCGCCGTTGTAAACCAGAAATGGCACCTGGTTTCGTATGGGATTCCGTTGGAAGAATACTTTGAATTGATAGCAGCATTAATGATATCTTCTCTCAAGTAAGATTTCTCGTTTGATGCATACATATTCAGGTACACATTGTTTCATCGACTGAATACCATATCTCCACTCAAGTAAGATTTCTTGTTTGATGCATACATCTTCAGGAACATATTGTTTCATCGACCGAATGGTAATGAAGATGCTTTTATTGATGAGGTGGAAGGGTTCCGTGTGACAAACTTGGTCAGAAGAGGGTTTCAGTTCAGGTAACTGATTTTTTTTTTTTTTTTTTTTTTTTTAGAAACAACTGATCTGATGAAGTAGAATTATGATTGCTGAATGATTAGCTAATTGATGGTGTTTTAATTGTGATCTAAAGGATTGCAAAGTGGCTGTTGAGATTATTAGTCCCGGCAATCTAAGATTGAAATTTCAAAATGTAAGATTATTAGTCCCACATTTTGAATGTCTTTGGACTTTAGACAATAAAGATTGTTGTCCTTGCAATCATTACGTAAATTATTGTTGCCAGCTTTGGCACTGCCAACGGAGTTGTAACACGAACACTTTTTGTGTAAGAGGGATGGGATCATTGAAGAGATTGAATTCTACTGCTATTTTCTCAGCTCTTCCTTCTAAGTCTGATACCCAATTCTCTGGAAAACACGCTTGAGCTCCACATGACCAGAACCACAAGATGCACAACAAATTCTATTTTTATCCATCAATTTCCATTCAGATTTTAGCCTAACATGACCTTCAAGGCAATCATCAGGTTCAGGGTTCATATCGCTTGAATCAACACATTCAGTTAGTTTTGCTCTCGTCATTGCTGTACCTTTCTTACGTGCAGTTTCTTCAGCATGCATGTATGCTTTCTCTCTGTTACCTCGCTTGTATACCTCTTCACCTCCTGGTAAGCAACTGATCCGTTTTTTAGGTATAGGCCCGTCAAAAGACCCTATACCCAAGTCTGTATACAAGAGAATTAGGCTGGGTTTGGTAATGCTTTTATTTTTCCAAAAGCACTTTCAAACCTATATATGTCAATAATTTTTGAAATTGGTGTTTGGTAAAAAAAAAAATCAAAAGATTTATTATCCAAAGCACTTCCCAGGATTCATCAATTTTTAAAAATTTTGGGGAGGAGGAGAACTTTAAAAGCAAAAAGCATAAGTTGTGGTCCACCAAAATTTAATGCTTGATTTATCTTTTTGTCCCTTGTTTTATTTTGTAAATGACAAAAATTACCCTTAAATATATATACAATCAATTTTTATTTCTTATATTTTATTCTTTAAATTTTATTATATTTTATTTTCAAACTATTGTATGATACCATTTAATTTAATTTGTCAAAAATATAAACAAAAACAAATTTTAAATAATTACTTAATTTTAGTTTATTTTTTGTTTGAAAATTATATATATATTTAAAATTGGTTAAGTAAAAATAATTTTTCTTAACAATCTTAATAATAGTAATAATTAGTAAAATTTAATATTTAATCTATTTGTACTTAATAGTTAAAAAATTTAATTATTTTTAACCCCAATAAAATTGAATAAAACTATTTTTAGAGATATGTCTGTTTTTGTCATTTGTCACAACAACAGTGGTTGAATCTTGTATTTTACCAAACACACTTTGATTGTTTTTTTTAATCGACTTTAACTTTTAATTAATATTTTACCAAACGTCTAAGCGCTTTTTCTCACGACAAGCCTGTGAACGCACATCAGAAAAGTGCTTTTACAAAAGCTGCAGCAATACCAAACTAAGTCTTAGTCCTAGTAATTCTAGAAGTAGCTTCTTAATCCTTGAATGAGACCTATTTTTAGAAGATTACAAACATAGGGCAATTTCCCTTCATAGAAAGACTAATATTTAGAAGTAACTCAACCTATAAATAAGGTGCAGTTTAGTACCTGTAAGGGAGGAGAGAAACTAGAGATTACTAGAGAAAATACTAGTAAGAAAATTCTAGAGCAAAAGAAAGCCCCGTTTGGGATTGCTTTTTTTCAACCAAAAGCACTTTGTAACAAATTTGTAACAAAATTTTACCAAAAATTGTGTTTGGTAAAAAAATTTTCAAAGTGCTTTTGGAGAGAAGCACTTTCATTTAGGCTGCTTTTTAAAAGCTACTCAAAGACTAGCTTTTAAAAGAGGAAAAGGCATTGTGTGGACCACATAATTCGATTTAAGCTTGATTCTCTATTTTAACCTTGTTAATTTATTATAAAGACAAGTTTTACCCTCAAATATTACATTTGACATTATAATTATAATTTAAACAAAAAATAAAAGAAATGAGAAAAAAATATTCTAATTTAATTTTATTTCTCTATTTTTTCATTTTTTATTTAAAATAATAAATACAATAATAATTAAAATAATTATATAAAATAAAAAAAAAATTAATAAATATTAAAATGAAAAATAATAAATGAAAAAAATAATAAATTTAATAAATATTTTTTTTGAATTTTTTTTTTCAAAATAATAATATTTTCATAGCAAACCATAATCATAAATTTTTTAATTAAATAATAAAAACAATAAAAAATAAAATAAAAATATTACTTATATTTTATTAAATATATTAAAATTAGAAATATAATTTATTATAATAAAATAAGAATGAAAGTATTATTGATTATTAGATTTTACACTTTTTGTTGGTAGCCGAGCTACAAGCTGGGCACCAACCCCTTTCTGAATTACAACACCCAACCTTTGAAAAATAAATCTACCTGGACCACTACCAGCATCATTACTAACTAAACAATTTTTCAAACGCTTGAAGAAACAAATCATATCTTCACCAAGCTCCTCTAGAGTAGTGAAAGCTAAAACACCCAACCCAAAACCATGTGAGGTACATTCATCCAAATACTTAATGCGTTTACGCGCAAGACTGCCCTTGAAATGGCTTGGCCTGGAATAAAGGCACGAACACCCTCACCAGTGAACGGAGAGACACCTGTAACATCCATAATAAAATTGTATTAAAACTAATTTTTGAAATATGTCTATTTTAGTCATTAACTACATCACTAGCACTTTTAAATACCGGTTGCAAGCGAATTTCTGGTTTGTTAATTGCACGGTGCTTTTAAATTATAGTTTACCAAACGTCATGCGATTTATTTTCACAAAGATGAGAACGCACAACCGGCTATGAAGCGCTTTTCTAAAATTTACAACAATACCAAACTAGCCTGAAGAACAAGGGTACAATTCCTAGGGCAGAAAATAGCTTAAAGGAAAACATTGTATTGTTCTTTCAAAACAAGCAATAAAGATAAAACGTTTCTATTGCAATCTGTTAGTTCTTTTATTCTACTTGTGTAGCCTATTCTCTATCTATCATATTGGGGGTATGAAAACTGATCAACAACCATCACGAATCTCTCGACAATATGTGAGACACAGATCAAAAGAGCAGTTTGAGCAGCTGTGAAAGTCAACTATTGATGTTCCGCAGTTGTCACAATACATACGCTCATCTTGAGGACATTTAGCATCTTTTATTTCCTACTTCCGATAGTCCTTGAATAGCAGACTCCACTTTCTTCTGAAGCAGATCCATTTTGAACAAGAAAATGAAAAGAAAGTGGATTCTTCTATTCAAGGACTCTCGGAAGTGGAAATAAAAGATGCTAGATGTCATCAAGATGAGGGTGTGTATTGTGACAACTGCAGAACATCAATAGTTTACTTTCACAGAAGTTGCTCAAATTGCTCTTTTGATCTGTGTCTCGCATATTGTCGAGAGGTTCGTTATGGTTCCTTACCAGGAGGTGAAGAGGTATACAAGGCGAGGTTTTTCAACAGAGGGAAAGCATATATGCATGTTGAAGAACCTGCACGTAAGAAAGGTACAACAAGGACGAGAGCAAAACTAACTGAATGTGTCGAACCAAGCGATATAAACCCTGAACCTGCAGATAGCCTTGAGGTCATGTTAGGCTAAAATTTGAGTGGAAATTGATGGATAACATATCATTCGTTGTGCATCTTGTGGTTCTGGTCATACGGAGCTCAGGTATGTTCTTCCAGAGAATTGGGTATCAGATTTAGAAGGAAGAGCTGAGAAAATAACTGTAGAATTCAATTGCTTCAATAATTCCGTCCCTCTTACACAGAAGTGCTCGTCTTACAACTCCGTTGGCAGTGCCAAAGATGGCAACAATAATTTTTGGAAAGCTTCTTTGCGAGATGATTGCAAGGACAACAGTCTTTATTGTCCACAGTCCAAAGAAATTCAAAATGTGGGACTAATAATCTTATATGTTGAAATTTCAATCTCTTCAATGATGCCGTATACTAACAGTGGCGGCGTTTTGATCAAAGCATCACTACAGCTCCAAGGTAATTCATTTGTATAATCTTGTTTTCATTCTCATTAACATATCGATCAAATTTTAAGTTGATTTTCATTCTTAAATATTTACTGGTTCTTTACTCATTAGGTCATGGATTTAGTGGAGGACCCCTTTTCGCTCATATACAGAATCCATTGCTATTGCAATTATGTTTTTTCCTCTCAAAAAAGGAAGATTCTTTTCTCTACAGCGAAATTTGGTATTCAAAGACCCAATATTGAGTTTATATGGTTTAGGTACATTATTATTGATGCAATAATGCACTTTGTTCTGAATGTGACCTTTTACTTAGTTCTCAGTATTGATTGTGAATACCTATATTTGTGGATTTTGTTGTGCAGAGATACTGCTGAGTTGGGTGTTTCTATATGTGAGTGGTGTATCCCATGTAAAAATATTTTGGATCAGCTGTAGCAGTTGGAGGTCAATATTACTTCCAGAGATATCTCCTAGCTCTCATAACCTTCGTCCTGCATTAACTTAGATAGGGATGGCGTGCATGAAATAGGCTGGTTGTCTTTGGTTGCAGTCCACAGTGATGCGTGGCTACTTGTTAAATATGTGTTTCCCAAAATGAGTTCATTACTGGATAGTTAGCTACGAGAGGACCTGGCAAAACTTTTTCAGCCAAGAAGTTTACGTACGAAAGAATCAGTAAACCAGGTCAGTTGCATCACTCCAATTTCTGTATATTTCCATCTTGGCATGCTTTTAATTTGTTTTGGAACCAACTTGGCCCCTTACAACCGATGAATTTACTGCATCTCAAGCATCTTGAACTTACCTCGAGCTGGGATCATGACCCAGCATTGCCATCATATTGCAATCACTTATAGGAACCATGAATACGCCAGCTGACAACCTTTATAACGTGTTTCAAACTAAAACCAGAGCTTTTGTCTAGATGGTTAACCGAAAATGTTGGTACTGATTTTATTTGACAGGTACGCCAAGTCCAACAGGGAGACCCAAACCTCCACAATTGACTATTTGAAGTCGTAATCTAAACAATGAAACTTTAGTGAGCTCTCATCAGATTCTGAGCTACCTTAGGATTTCTGTAGTCAGCTTTGTAATGTATCAAGGTGCATGGACAAGAGTTGTGTGTTCTCCTATTCAGGCAGGAAATGGTCCATCTTACATCAGCTGTTGGCCTGAACCAGTCCCCTGCAGTTGATGTAGCGTGACTAGTCTGGACTACAAAGCTTCAATTGTTTTGTCTGTAAAGGAGATACTCTTACTGCCTCATACGTGCGCCATCTTGATTGGGGTTGAAGAGGACTTCTGGTGTGGCAGAGGTCTGCAAGAAGTTCTCCATTAACGAGAACACAGTCACAGTAGGAGGTTCATATGCAGTTGATCCCCCTAACATCGTTGCAGTACATGCAGGCTCAACAACCATGCGAAGCTTGCTGCTCTGACGAAGCAAGAGCTCAAACTCAACACCTCATTGACACTCTCTGTTGGTCGTCCATCCATGCCGGAATTTGATTTAAGGTATACAGAAAACAATTCCGGCATTGACATTTTCTTTTCGAGCAAGCCGGCACATTGTGCTGGCGTAATTTTTGGTTGTCCATCCATGCCGGAATTTGTTTTAAGGTTTACTGAAAATGAGTTCTTCTACCAACAATGTCGGCGTTGATTTTTCTTTTTTCGAGTACTTGATCATTTCTCAGTACTAATTTCTGGTTGTGTTTTAACCAAAGATTAAGGATGATTATGTAAACATAATGTGTGCTTAGCGCCTTAACCTACCTACTGGTCCTTTTTGCTTTGTTGCAACAGGAGACTTTATTAGTTAGTCCTATGAACTTTGTTACTTATTCTATGTCATGCTTGTCCGCACTCTTCTCTGAGTATATTTGCAGTTATTTTGGTTTATGGCCTAGCTACTAACTAGCTAAATGCATGTTCAATTTCGATGTTTGTAGCTTTTGTGTCACTTTTTATTATCACCAGACATGTCATGATCCGAGTTGTGATTCGATCGTGTTTTATTGTCCCGTATTAACGATCCGAAGGGAGTTGAGTGGTTCTGGGGCGAGTTTAATGTTCGCATGGGACATCTCCATTATCCACCTTTAATGATATATTTCCCCTTTGTAGTTAGCTAGGCACTTTTCCTACTACTCCTTTTGTAAGGAAGAAGACAAACGATTTTCTTGTAAGAATTATTTCGAATCGGTGCTTGCTTTACTTATAAGAATCGTTAAACTGGATTCTCGAAACTTGAAATGGCTAAATTTTGGTTTATTTTTTTTCCTTTTACAATATTTTTGGTCTTTGCCCAAGAGTCAATACACGCCGCTATAAGTCACAAGAAAATCTTGGTCACTATGATGATGATTATACTGAAAAGGGAAGAATACATGATGAGATCCCTAGTTTAATACAAGATGATCATTATGAAAAAGATGATCAGAGTATTGTGTATGATCTCCATAAGCTTAGCCATCTCTTGTTCTGTATAATTGTGTATGATCTCTATAAGCACTCTAAGAGTTTGTGAGTTTAAAACTTTGATACAATCCATGAACAGGAAGGTGTTCCATATATATTCTGAAGTCACTAATTCTCCACAACATAATAAAAATCTTGTACAAAAAGAAAAACCAACCTTTGCAACTTATCACCCCGATGTCCAGCTCTACATCATGTCAATTCCAATTCCGATTTCAGGTAGTGGCCTGTCTAATTAATTTGGTGTATGCACAACAGTAATGCCGTTAGGAAGTAATTGTGTGAAAAAAACTAGCGTTTTCCGAGTGCAACACCCATGTACCCTCATCGTATATGCTGAAATTACTTGTGACTTATTGCAGCAACTTGTGGTTGCGAAATTCGTAGGAGAATTGTTCATTTTATTTTTCTGAAAAGAAAAGATAAAGATGATTAGGACATCAATTGGAGGAGAAAAAGGAAACAAGAAGAAAGAAAGAAAAGGAGGGAGGGACCATTGAAATTAGAATCGAGTACCTTGGCACAAAATGTAAGCAAACAAAGAATTCAGCAGCTAACTGATGAAGAGATGATGATCAATGGAGTCCGACTCTGGTCAATCATGATTAAAAGCT
The DNA here is from genome assembly GCA_023531295.1 of Papaver armeniacum. NCBI lineage: Eukaryota > Viridiplantae > Streptophyta > Magnoliopsida > Ranunculales > Papaveraceae > Papaver > Papaver armeniacum. Next base: position 60,692 of record JAJJWW010008814.1, read on the forward strand.
GTTTCCTTTTTCATGTTTTGAAATTAGATGGTCACATACATTATGAAATGTACGTAACCTCACTCAAACAAGTTGTATGTTTATTGGCAGAATAAAAACAAAGACAAAGAATCCAAAGAGATGCTTTTGGTGTTAAAGAAAAAGAAAAAACATGAATCAGACTTCCAAGTCTCTTCTTGATTCCACTATAAAATGCAAGATATTACACGGTCAGAGAGAGTAATTTTCGCAAAAGCTCAACTACAGGCTAGTTTGGTATTGATGTGAATTTTAGAAAAGCGCTTTTACTCATTGTCTTTGTCTTTGTGCGTTGTTGTCTTTGTGTTGTAAAAATAAATGCATGAAGTTTGGTAAACTATAATTTAAAAGCATTGTGCAATTAACAAAACTGAATTCTGCATTTGGTAAACCCGGGTATTTAAAAGTTTCTAGGTGATGTAGTTAATGACGAAAATAGACATATTTCAAAAATTAGTTTTATAATAAATTATATTTCTAATTTTAATATATTTAATAAAATATAAGTAATATTTTTTTAAAATTTTTAATTGTTTTTATAGACTAAAAAATAATAATATCGATAATAAGAATATAAAAATTCAAAAATTCAAATTGTTTTTATTATTTAATTAAAAAATTTATGATTATGGTTTGCTATGAAAATATTATTATTTTAAAAAAAAAATCAAATATTATTTTTTTCATTTTTCATTTTAATATTTATTAATTTTTTTTTTTATTTTATATAATAATTTTAATTATTATTGTATTTATTATTTTAAATAAAAAATGAAAAAAATAGAGAAATAAAATAAAATTATAATTATAATTGAGGGTACAATAAAATTATAATAATATGTCAAATGTACAATATTTGAGGGTAAAACTTGTCTTTATAATAAATTAACAAGGTTAAAATAGAGAATCAGTTAAATCGAATTATGTGGGGTCCAAAGCTTACTTGCTTTCACCTTTTAAAAGCTAGTGCTAAGTAGCTTTTAAAAAAGGCATCTAAAATGAAAGTGCTTTTAAAAGCATTTTGAATTTTTTTTACCAAACACAATTTTTGGTAAAAGTTTGTTACAAGTTTGTTACAAAGTGCTTTTGGTTGGAAAAAAAAACAATCCTAAATGGGACTTATACTTCTCTGTCAGTCCCACTTCAAACTCGTAACGGAGATCACAACTTCAAAACCCGAATTCCCCAAAATAAAAAAACTAACTACAATATCGAGATAATGTCCTCATCCGGGACTGGGACATCCACCACGACTGTTCCATCATTTACCACATTCATGTCACTAGGGTTGCCAAGAAACCCATTAACAAAAAACTCATTATTACCCAAAAATGGAAAAAGGAGAAGAAAAGTTGGATGCTTTCTTTGTACTCCTCCGTCCCTAATTCGATGAGCTACTTGTAGTTTGCACAAATTTTAAGGTAAGGAGGAAAGTGGCGTATATTTAAGTATTTTTTTACAATTATACCCTTATAGGCAATAATTAGTAAAATTTAAAAACGATTTATCTCTTAAACTATACCACGGTTTTTTATAAACTTTATACTGTTGAAAAACATTTTAAAACACTTACGCAACTAAGATAAACATGACTATCAAATTATACATATTTCTTATAGAAAAAGTAATCAATTAAAAGGGTAGTTTTAGAAATATCCCCTTGGTTAGTGAAATAACTCATCTATTTGTGGACAAAACTAAAAACCAAATAGCTCATCTAATTAGAGGCGGAGGGAGTATTTTCATTTGGAAACTAAACAATTACTCATCATCAACTACCCACCCATCAAGAGCTCTTCTTTATAATTCAGAGAAGTTTCCTAGAAATCATTTAGAAATTTCTCTCATTCAAAATCCCCTTCATCACTTTTTTACAGCTTGTATCTCAGCATACCAACATTAAGAGTTTTCGGATCTGTTTTGGTGAAGGAGGAAGGTTTTTTGGTACAGAGATCTTGATTTTTTCAGTGGTAGAAACCTTTAACACTTTGATTAACTTGAAACCTTTGATTGTTAGTTTCAAATTTGTTTGTGTTTTATGTTTTTGGTCTCTGAATCCTTTTATAATTGTAATTCAGAGAGAAATTTCTAGAGTTTAATGTTTAGTTTTAGAGATTTGGCGAAATCATTCAGAAATCCACTCCCTCTCTTGACTCTTAGTTGATTTTTGAAAGTCAGATACTGAGTATTTCTACATGATTTCTTGTGGAAGATCTGTAGCATTCATTCTACCTGTTCAGTGTTTTCAATTTGTTTGGTGTGGATATCTTTAGCATAATGTTAGTTTGGTGTGGTTGTCCATGACAGGTTTCACGATGGATGAAGATGATGCAAACAGTGATATCGACGTGTTACTTATGTTTTCGTACCTGTTATTATTCGGTACAGCTGGTGCCTTGTTCTTCATTCAGGCGCTCTGGATAGTTGGAAGCCATGATACACTTCTCAACGAAAGATTGGTGGCTATCCTTTGGGCATTTAATGCTTCTGGCTTTTGCAGCGCTCTAGGGATGTTCATATGTCACTTTATTCTACCATCTGGCCGTGAAAACCATTTGCCCAAGGTGTTTACCCTCATCATCGGTACTGCATCGGCATTCCTTTTTACGGCAGTTGGTTATGGCCTCTTGATATTATTCGTCTTCCAACATCCTTGAGCCTTCTTCAATACTAGTTTCTCGTTGTCGTTCAACCAAGGATTAAGACTTAATTAATGTGCGCTTAACTTGCCTACTTCCCTTTTTGCTTTGTTGCAACAAAAAGACTTTATTAATTAGGGCTATGAACTTTGTTAATTTCTGCATGTATTTGTAGTAAGCTTGTTACATGAACTTTGTTAATCTTGTTTTGTTAGATGCAAAATTTGCCAACTTTTCTTTTGAAAGGAAGAAGACAAGTGATTTACTTGCAAGAATTGTTCAAGTTCTCAATGATGTCAATTTCAGTCTTTGTAGCTGATTAAAGCGCCCTGGAGAATTTATAGGGCACGCCTAGCTAATAGGCTTGACTTCGTTGACTAGATTTGACCCTTCACTTGAACTTTTAGCTCCAACCACAAACCCTAAGACCAAATCTTATTATTCTTCTT